>LPNX010160114.1:498127-664993 GCA_001517045.1 Pseudotsuga menziesii
ATATATATATATACATACATATATATACATGCATGCATACATACATACATACCATATATATATATATATATTGGGAAGTACATTCCAAGTGTTATTTTCATAATTAACCTCCATAAGAAAATTTGTGTGTTAGATATTAACACAACATTATAACAATTGAGTGAGTGTCCTAGACACATATAAGGAAGATCAATGTTAGATGACATGAAAACAATAGTTCAGAGCCTTTTAGGCATGCATTTCCAATGCATGGCATACATTTCTTAAGTTTTTATATACACAATTTTGATAAATTACAAGTTCTTTTGAAATTGAGAAATTTAATCTCTCTTCTAATGCCAATGTTGATTTTGCACAGTAACTCATCAATGGATCATTCAAACCAACCATATCAATAAAATATTAATTGAAAAATAGGTTGATAGAAGGACATGGATTTGTCTAATGTTTTAATTTTGGAACACATTAACATATCCATTCAATTCACGCCTACTGGAGATACAAAATATGTTATCATGCTATTCGTCAACAACATCAAGGATTTTTCAGATGAGAACTCCATACCACAAAATGATAATGTACATTTACCTCAAATAGTAGGAAATCATGCAATATTTGTTGAGAATAAATGTATGATGTGTAAGCAACGTGTGGAAAACAACAATGTTTCTCAACCACATAGGTATCCCTTATCTACAATTATGGCTAAAGGGAATGTTAATGCACAATATAAGACTCTTTACCACAAAATAAATCTATTTCATAGAATTTGGTCCAAAATGTCCCTCAAATATCAAATAATGATGTTGTTTCCATTACAAGTAACTGTTATATTTGTTTTGCTCAAGAACCTAGGAAATCTTTTTCTCCAATTTCAAATGGAGTGAATGGTAATGTTCAACATATGGATCCTTACCAAAAGATCAACTATATTTCACAAAATGTGGCATCAAATGTCCCTCAAATATCAATTGTTGATGTTTCTTCCATCGCAGGTAATTGTTTTCAATGTAAAGAAATTTGTGTTACTCAACAACCTTGGCATCTTTTTTCTCCAATTTCATTTGAAGTGAATGGTAACGTTCAACATAGAATCCTTACCAAAAATTCAACTCTAAGTGGTCCCAAATGTCCCTCAAATATTATTTGTTGATGTTGTTTCCATTACAAATAAATCTAATGAAAGTCTACAAGGTTGTGTTTCTCAACAAACTAGGAAACCTTTGTAGTTGAAGGGAATGAAATTGTCGTCCTACCCACTGGAGAAAAACTTGAACATGCATCTCTTGAGAAATTGATTGTAACTAGAAGTCATGAAACAATTGAAATAAATATCTTCCAAGAACAAATGGATATAAATGCAAATGCAATTGCAAATCATGAAACAATTGAATTTGATGAGAAAATTGATATAAATGCACCTACAGCTTGAAGGGTGTTCAATAGATCAAACTATGCATGCTTCAAGAAGGTCAACATGAAACCACCTAATGACATCCTTATTGAGTCTTAAGAAGCAGTCAGGATGGTATAAATGCAAACTAAATGAGGGGAAGAAAAAAATTAAGAAAATTTGTCGATGGTTCTATAATAAGTCACTTCAAGGCATAGATGAAAATGAAATTGTTTTTTTAATTGAATACTTCCTGAGAAAAAACTATAGTGAAGAGTCTAATATTGAGGATGTTCATGAACACCTAGATGGAGTGTTTGATAGAATCTGATCAATAGTTATGCAATAGATCCATAATGATTTTATGCCTAGGAACACGCATTCAATATTTATCGAATTACACATGATCCATAAGGCTTTGCAATCTCTGGAGTGGATTGATAGTCATGTTGTATTGAAAAGGGTTAGTCCAACTTCAGTTTCCAAGGAAATGGAAAAGTGGAGCGAATAAACTGAGGATATTTATATGAGTTGGGAGAGAAGTGATGGTTTCACATATGAAGTTAGAGTGAAGCAAGTAAAGTCATGCGATTCCTTTATAGTTGATTCATATGAAAAGAGGATTGGAAGTAGAGTCATTGAAGTTTCTTTCAAACTTGGTATTGATTCTCACGTATATTATGATTGAGGTGGGTAGGTATGTAAGATACTATTTGAGTTACTGGAAGATAGTGTCTTGATGTCTTGTGTAAGCATGTCTTATTACATGTTGTTGATCCTATAAATGAGCAGAACTTAATAAAATAGTTAAACATATTTTCACATGATGGGATCCTAATGGCAGATGAAAGAGTAGTGAAAGTGAATTTATTTGAGAGTCATGATCTAGTAGAGATATGCAGTTTTGTATGCAATAATAATGTTTCTCATATGGGAAATATTTGTTTCCTTATTTCTTATGCCATAAAAAGGATATATACATGGTTATAAAGGAAATTAAAATCCAAGACAGGGAAACTATTTGTAGTATTTTCAAGTTCTATACAATGTTTCCAAACTTGGCCCTAGTAAGTTGTACAAATCTAATAGAAGTTTACATTTATGTTGATATATTGCCATTACTTTCTTAATCTTACTTTGTTTAAAAACATTAGGATTTGAAATCCTTATTTGGAACAAAGTAAAGGATGGGAAGAAAGTCCATATGAGTGTATTACCGACATTCAACTAGCCTTGTTTGGTAGAAAATTCAATATTACCATGAAGTAACTCATGAATAGAACAAATGATCAAAATGTACATGCTTTCATAATTAATTCTTAATTATAAATTAAAATTCTTATTATTTAACTAATTCTTACATACTCTAAAATATGTGCTTCCAATTAGAGTTGACTCTTGGCTTAGTGTCTAATCTTTTATATTGTGTTTTCCATGCTGGAATTAGAACTATTTTCAAGATGTTTCATGAAATTCAAAGAATTGCACAAGATTATGACAAGGTTCATCAAACTAGAGGGATTGAAAAGACAAAATTTGTTCAAATTTGGGAAAAGATGGATAAAATTGGGGTTGTATGTAATCCGGAGGAACCATAAAATCATAAAATCATAAAATCCAAGAGTACAATGATCTTAACTATGGTTAATTGGATCGATCAACATCAAACAAGATGCTCATTCAACATGAGGGAATTTTAAAGTTTTAATAATTATGTTAGCATATAAAATATTTTTAATGTATTTTTTGAGTGTTGACTGATAATCATAATTGATGATTTAATGATAGCACAATAGTGAAATTGGATCTTTGTTTTATACAATTTTAGAAGATTAACTAATCATGTATATTGAATGGTTGTGCTTATAGGTTATCGAAGGCCTACCAGATGAATAGAAGTATAAAATGTTGGTGAGGATGTGGAAGTGTTATAAATAATTTCACATGTTTTAATTGCAAGGGTGTAGAGGGAAAGATAATTATGCATATGAGGAAAGGTACACCAATTTCTATTAAGTTCATAGTATTATGTACATAAGCATGGTGGTATTATTCCATTCATGATAAAATTTATGATCTACTATTATTATAGGATTGGCTTCCTTTCCAATGAGTGGATTTGGTTATGTTCCTCCTATTTAGGAGATTAAATGGTTACTTATATCCATGTACAAGAGGCCCATGCTCTTCACAAGACTAGGGTTGTTCATACTTATACTTTAGGATAGTTAAAGAATGAAGTAATGGAGCATAAGCATAGGGAACTGAAGATTTTGAATAGTAACCAATGAGGAGGAAGAGGAGTTTCTAAGGAGTATAGAAACACATTTTAACATGATAGAATGTGTCTTTTAAATGAGATGGGAAAACATTTTTTCATACTTGTTATAAGGTCAGAAGGTACTTTCCAAAACTTTAAAGAAATAAGATTCTTGCCTTTGAATATCATAATTCAACTTCATGTTGAATATGGAAAGTCAAGAAGCCTAGTGAATGAGGAAACTACAACACATTTGGAATCCTACTTCCCCGATGTCACTTCTCAGCAATTAAAACAAATTTTTGGGTCATGGGTAAAACAATCTAAGAATTCATTGCTTGCACCACCAATAGTAAGTATGTCCTAATTTTAAATTCTATTTAAATATGATTTAATTTTCTAGTGTGAGTGCTCATAATGTGTGCGTTTAATTATGAGTAATATGTACTTACAGTTTAGCAATCATGTTACAAGATCAATTCTAATAAGAATATATGGTGAAGAGGCCTATTGTGGCTCACATCCATTTGGAAAGCTCAAGGAAAAAAATAATGTTCAAACAAAAAAAACATGGATTTCCATCCACTCGTTAGTGTTATGCAATGCAATTATGGATTTGTCCATCTACCTTATTTGTGTAAAGTAGATATTTTACTTTCACTTTGACATTGTCAATCTTGTTAAGTTAGGAAATGGGCCAGGTCAAAGTAATAAGACACGTCGGATGAAGGGGGTGGATTTTACAGATACATCAATGCTATTTGATGATAATAACTATAGAACAATAGTTGTTTCATCCAAGAGTAAAAGGGAAGCTCAGACCAATGAAACACAAGAAATGAATGGGGTAGTTTTTGTGCACATGACTATGATGGCATATGAAATTCACAGTAAAAACAATGTTTCATCATCAAGTATTGAGGTAGAGAAAACAAATGAAACATAAGAATTGTATGAACCAACTACTATTGATATGTCAATGATGTGTTGAAGAATGTAGCTTCAAAATATATTCTTATTGTACTTTTATTATATTATTTTTGTACCTCCTCTAGGAGTTGTTATTGATGTACTTGACCATGTAAATGTACTTGAAAGAATAAATGTAACCCTTCCGTTGTAAGTTGGGTCAATTATATAAATTTTATTTTGATTCTCCCTAGGAAGTTGGCCCTGCTTGGAGAAACAAGTCGGCCCAGTTAGGTTATTTGGTTACTCACTTGAAGAGTATAAATAGAGAGGTCACTCCTCTCATTTGGACACACTTATCACTCAAGAAAGTGTGAAAGATAGATACATAAGAGGATCATTGGAGAGGAGAGATAACTACTATTGTCTTTGGGGTTCATCTTATCTTGGTTGGCATTGCACTTGGTGATGAAATATATACTAAATAAGTTGTAGGGTTTTCTCCCTTGTGGTTTCCTAGAGGAAAATTCTTGTGTTCTTTTGTCTTTTTTTGCTTTTCTTTCTTTCAGTGTTACTAATTCTATAATTATGATGAAATGATGCTAAATTTTTAAATATATTGTATAACCATTAAAATTCTAACATGGTATTAGAGCTACCATGAAAGAAGTCTTTGTGCAGTTGTAACTGACGAAAGTTGGAAACTAGGGTTTCATATTTCGAGCACTTCCCTCCATAGATCAATTGAAAAAGGAGGACCATATAACTCACCCTAGGAGGGCATATCTTTCAGTAGAGATAGGTTTAAGTTCTATGGATTTTCAATTTTCGGATTATCACTACTATCGAGAAAATTGGGGCATCAAATAATTTGTAGGTTTGTCCATAGACTTTGGAAAAGGAGTAAACTGGTCAACTTTCCTTGAGGAGGTGCATATTTATATCGAATCATATTTTCAAGTCACGAAGGTTGAAAAATTAGGGTTTCTATATCAAACCCTAGGTCCACTAGAAGCAATTTTCCAAAAAGGATTTGGAGCTAGCATCCAGTTGAATCACTCTCATTGGTAAGTTCTATTCTCTTTATTTCCATTTGATGTTCTCATTCTGATCAAGATAACAAAAATGACCAATATTGACAATAATATTGAAGTAGCTGAGAACTTTTGGGCATGGAGTTATAGAGTGCCTCTCATACTAGAAGAGAATGACTTGGAGAACTATGTCAATGAAGAAGTTGCAAATCCAATAGGATATGAGGACAAAACTAAGAATAAGAAGAACTTAGTAAAATCCAATAGGATCACTGTACATTCTATCAAGGACAATTTGATCCCACATGTATCATCCTTGAATAATCTCAAGGAGATGTTTGATGCACTGAACAACATATATGAAGGAAATAATATCAATAGGAATATGAACTTGAGGACTCAACTCAAGGGTGTGAAGATGCAGATGTCAGAAAACATTCAATCATAATTCATGAGGGTCTCCCATATCAAGGAACAACTAGAAGTTATCGGAGACCCTATCGAGGAAGCATAAGTGGTAATGACCACCTTGAATGGTCTCCCAAGATCATGTGAATCATTCATACAAGGAATTTGTTTTAGAAGGAAGATCACCAAGTGTAGTAGACTATGGGAGGAATTCACATAAGAAGAATCCCAATTAGTATAAAGAGAAGAAAATTTGGGAGATGATGACAATCAAGCCCTAGAAACTCATGCCAAGAAGGGAAAGTACAAGAAGGAGGAACACTCTTACCAGAAGAAAATATTTCCAAAGAAGGACCTTTCACAACTCAGATGTTTCACTTGTGATGAGAAGGGATGTTTTGTGAAAGATTTCCCCAAAGGTAAAAGACATGCAAACAAAGGAAATAATAAGAGACACCATTCTCACATCATTGAAGTTGATGACCCCATCAAGAATAAATTCAAATAAGACTCCTCCAATGATGAAGAATGTGTCTTGATCTCAACACTCACATGTATTATTACTCATGGTATAAATGGTTGGTTTGTTATACATAATGGTTCCTCCTATAATATGGTCAGGTTCAAGAATCACCTCACCCATATGACAAAAGAATATTCACCTTACAAGGTAAAACTTGGAGATGGCTATCAATATCCCATAAAATGGGTAGGATAAGCATCCTGCAAGCTAGACTTAGGAAAGTCCATCAAGATGAAATATTTTCTCTATGTACCTGGATTAAATAAGAGTCTAATGTCCATATCAAGTCTTGAGGCAAGAGGATTCCAATTTTCATTTGTTGATGGTCAAGTTCTCATGTGTCCCAAAGGTAAGACCTTTGATGATGCAACAGTAATTGGATAGAAAAAAGGAGGCTTGTACAATTTGAAGGGACATACAGACTACGCATTGGTTTGTGAAGCAATTGAACCAAGTGTACTATGGCATTGAAGTCTTGCACATATACACTACAAAGAATTACCAATCGTAAACAAAGTGGTGACAGGTCTACCAGAACTCCAGATGAAGCATGAAGATGTTTGAAAAGGATGTGAACAAGGAAGTTACGCGAAGAAACCATTTCCAAACAGTGATAGAAAATTGAAGGAGATTTTGGAGATTCTAAAATCAGATGTATGTGGACCCATGCCATCCAACTATGTAAGTGTTTATGCACATTATGTTTCTTTTATAGATGTTACTCCTACAAAACTTGGATTTACTTCTTGAACACAAAAGATGAAGTGTTTATTAAATTCAAAGGATTCAAAACCCTTGTAGAGAATCATACTGAAAATAAAATAAATACATTGCGATTATATAATGATGGTCAATTTACTTCAAATAATTTCAAATATTTATGTAAAGAATTAGGGATTAAGAGAGAGTTGAGCACTCCTTAGAATCCACAAGAGAATGTTGTTGTAGAGACGAAGAACCATAAAATAATGGAATATGTGAAAGCCATTATCCATGATCATGATCCATGATCTAGAAGAGAACACCACACTATGTGCTAGAGAACAAAACTGCAGAAGAAGTGTTCTTAGGAGAGAAGCCAAAAGTTAACCATCTAAGAATATTTGGTTTCCTAGTTTATATACATGTCCCCAAAGAGAAGAGAACGAAGTTGGATCCTTCAGGAAACAAGGGAATATTTGTTGGATATAGTGACACATCAAAGGCTTACAAATTCTATATACCATGCTTCAAGAAGATAGAGACTAGCAGAGATGTTACCTTTGATGAGGATGCAACATTCACCAGATCGAGGTAGATTCACTTTGAAAAATCACATGAAGGGTAACCTAAATCTACCAGGGTCAAAGACACCGTGATGGAAGAGATATATTTAGAAGAATATGAATATCATGATATGACTAAGCCACAGATACCGGTAGACCCACCCCAAGAGGTAATCACATACAAGAGAATACCATCTTGGGAATGAGATATCATCCAAGATGCAGAGAAGTATGTTGCTCCATATGAGACTTCCAAAAAGAGAAAGAGGACTCGTACACACTCCAATTATGTGGCATTGTTATGTGACATCATTGACACATATACTTCCAACTATGAAGAAGAATTCGAGAAGAAATAGTGGAAGGATTCTATGATCGAATAGTACTAGTCTATCATGAAGAATGGAGTTTTGGATGTGGTTATGAGACCTAAAGGTAAGTATGTAGTGTATTCCAAGTGGATCTATAAGATCAAGCATGTAGTAGATAGAAGAATCGAGAAACACAAGGTAATATTTGTGGCTTGCAGATTCTCCCAGAAAGAGGGCATATATTATGAGGAGAATTTTTCTCTTATATCTAGATACACTTCGATTAGAGCTATTCTTGTAATAGCTACATTAATGAAGTGGGAGGTACATCATATGGATGTAAATAATTCCTTGCTGAATGGCATAGTATAAGAGGAAGTGTATGTGGAGTAGCCATAGGATTTGAGACACATAATAGAGAGACACATGTGTGCAAATTGAAAAAGGCCTTGTACGGTTTGAAATAGGCACCCATGACATGGTATGGCCAGATAGATGGGTTTATGATGATCTTGGGATTTACCAAGAGTAAAGAGGATTCCGTGACTTTACTTCAAGGTTGAGGATGGGAAACCTATGATATTACTATTGTATGCAAATAATTTGTTCCTGACAGGTGATGAGGATCTCATCTCATAAACAAAGAAGAGGCTTGTCACAGAGTTTGAGATGAAAGACCTAGGTATGATGCACTATTCCTTAGGTATTGAGTGGTGGTATAATATATATGATATTTTCTTGATCCACATAAAATATGTGGTAGATATCTTGAAGAGATTCAAGATGATGGATTTGCAAGGATATTTCCACATCGATGGCATCAAACTTGAAGTTGTTGTGTGATCCTACTCCAAATATAGTTGATGCCATAATATATAGGTATATTATTGGTTTGTTGATGTATTTGATGAACACGAGGCCATATATTTTATTTATGATGAACACCTTGAGTCAGTACATGGTAGAGTTGAGATGTGTTCACATGATTGTGGCAAAGCATGTGGTGAGGTACCTGAATGGTACAATTGAGTATGGCCTTAGATATGTGAGAGATCAAAGGATATTCCTACAAGGATATGTTGACTCTGATTGGGATGGTAGTGCTATATATAGGAAGAGCACTTCAGGGTGCTACTTCATCTTGGGGTCTGGCATGATTTCTTAGTTCAATAAGAAGCAGAAGAGTGTAGCACTAAGTATAGTTAAGGCAGAGTATATTACAGCTTGTTTGATAAGTTATGAGGTAGTGTGGATTTGGAAGCTACTTACGAGATTGTTTGATGTCGAGTTAGAGATGACTTGTGTGTAATTTGACAACTAGAGTTTTGTGAAATTGTTTGAGAACCTAATATTCCATGACAAGTTGAAGCACATCGAGATCTGGTATCTCTATATCTAAGATATGGTGTAGAGATGAGCAGTGAAGATCCAATATATTGAGACATATGAGAATATATCCAATTTATTGACCAAGCCTCTAGCAAGAGTGAAGTTTGAGTACTTTAGGGACAAGCTTGGAGAAGTTCATATCAGTGTCCATCATAAGAGGGAGTGATGCATCACTGCGGTACTCACATCCATCGTGAAAATGGATTGGATCTACGGAGGACAATTTGTCTTCATATCCAACATGAAAAAGGGGATGGCTCTATGGAAGACGTATGAGATTTTCATCTAGTATGAAGAAGTAATGACACTATAGAGGTGTGCTCCCAGTATGAAAAGGACTGGTCACTGCGTGGGCACACTTAGTATGAAAAAGGACTGGTTTCTCTACAGGATGATCCTAGCTTGGATGGTTGTATATCCATAATCACTACTCGTATCTCCAAGGGTAGATACCAACATGGTTGGTGATATCATAGAGGGAGATCCCAGTGTCACATGTAGGTTTCCCAATGAATTGGGTTGAACTGGTGCATGTGTTGCATGTAGGTTCCCCAATGGAATGGTTTAAACTAGTGCATGATGTTACATGTAGTCTCTCTAATGGAATGGATTGAGTTGGCGCATGTTAACTGGTGGTATCACTGAGGGTACATCCCAACATGGTTGGTCATATCTCCAATGGTAGATCCTAGTGTGGTTGGTTGTATCTTTGAGGGTGGATCCCAGTATGATTGGTTACATCACCAATGGTAGATCCCAATGTTGTCAACCTAGGGATGATAACCATTCTCTGGGAGAATGGAGTAACCTGGTCAATTACCAAGAAGTTGATTCATTCTAGGACTGAAGCTTAGACTAGGGATGAGAGACATTCTTTAAGAATGGAGGCACTTGGTCAATTAACAAGATGTTGAATTCGGTCAAATTTTATCTCGGGGATGAAGATCCTGATATGGGAAAGGACATGTTATATGACCAAGATGTTGAATTCCTAGAGTGGATCTAGGCACCGGTTACATCCAACATGAAAAAGGGTTGGCTCTATAAACTTCTGATGATGTATAGATTCAAGATATATCACAAGTCAATGGCCTGAGTACCAAGTTGTAGCAAGAGTGCTGAGATCCAGTGATGATGTCCAGAGTTGATATCCAGTGATGATATCAAGTGATGAGATCTAGTGATGATGTCTAGAGTTGATATCCATCGATGATGTCTAATGTTGAGTGATGAGAATTAGTAGTGATGTCTAGGGATGATGACCGTGATGGAATAATACCTTCCTTGTTAAGAGAGAGTGTTGAAGAATGTAACTTCGCAAGATATTCTTATTGTAATTTTATTGTACTATTTTTGTACCTCCTTTGGGAGATTTTATTGATGTACTTGGTCATGTAAATGTACTTTAAAGAATCAATGTAACCCTTCCATTTTTAAGTAGGGTCAATAGTACCCATAAGAATATTATATAAATGTTATATATAAATGTTATTTTTAGTATCCCTAGGAATTCAGCCCCATTTGGAGAAACATGTAATCCCAGTCAGTTTATTTTGTCACTCACTTTATGAGTATAAATAGAGAGGGTGATCCTCTCATTTGGACACACTTCTCACTCAAGCAAGTGTATAAGAGAGAGAAATAATAGGCTTGTTGTAGATGAGAGATAGATGCTATTGTCTTTGGGGTTCATCTTAACTTGGTTGGCATTATGCTTGGTGAAAAAATATATAATAAACAAGTTGTTGGGTTTTCTCCCTTGTGGTTTCCTAGAGGAAAATTCTTGTGTTCTTTTGTCTTGTTGTGCTTGTATTTCTTTCAGTGATCCTAATGCTATGGTTACGATGAAATGATGCTAAATGTTTAAGATCTTGTATAACCATTACAATTCTAACATGATGGAGGCTATGAATGGCAATAAAAATTGGGCTTCCATCATCGATAAATCGTGTGGGAAAAAGTGGTGAAACAAAAGAAATTCAAAGGGTAGTAATTAATTTCAAAAAATTGGAAGCTGAGAATCCTGTAAAAACTAGTGTCACTATGAGAAGTATGAGACAATAAAAAAGAAAAAGGTCCTAGATGATCAAAATGCAATATTGTATGCAAAATGGTGAAAAAATATTATGACGGAATAAGCATTTCTAATAATATTTCCATAATGAAACACTTTTATTATGGTATCATTTATGTTACATGTGGTTACGTTTGTGTTAGAATTTTTTCAGAATTAAAAAATAAGAAATATGTTAGGTGCATAAAAGAATAGACATTGTTGATATATATATATATATATATATATATATATATATATATATATATNCTCCTATTGAGAAGAAGAAATTTGGGTATAGTCTCTCTTGCCTTTTGTAAAAGACTCTATTTATTTAGACACTACAACAAGCACTTGTTTTACTTTTTCTTCCAGTTGTTTCACTTTCTTTACATGATTTTGCAAAATTCTTTGCATTTTATTTTTTTCATCTACATACTTCTTCAACAACTCCACATTGTTCTTTTACATGTCTCAGTGTTCCTTTTCCTTTGGTGGAAGAAAATTATTTGTAGATTCTAGTTGAGATTGAACTTCATCCAATTTTATCTTAATATTATTTACCTTCTACTCAAATTGTTGTGCCCTTAAATAATTTTCATTTGGAGTATACAAAAGTGATACTAGTTGAAGAATGGATTTGTACTGTAAGGATGAGATTTGAGATTTTAATTTTTCAATTTCACTATTACATCCCAAATAATGTTGTTTTTTATTCTCCAATAGATTATGTCTGAGATATGTGATAAAGATTTCCTTTTCAACTAATTTATTCTTTATTGATTCATGTATTGAGGGTGAGGAAAAAATACCACCTCCAACATTCACTGCTACTAACACTTCTTGTAATCCCTTCTTCCATTTTTGTAATGAATCCTCATACTCAACTAAAAACTATTGGCGTGCAATATTTTTATTATGTTTTGGTATATATAGATATTTACTCTCACCTTCACCAACTCTATTGTTCCTTTCTTCTTCCTCCTTATTTACCTTATCCTCATAGTGTTTTTTTCTTCTGGAAGATTATTTTCCTATTATGAGTCTTTGAGTATTAACCATTGCAACAATTCATGTTATATTCATATTTTCCATTATCTGACTATTTATGTTTAATGCACTGTTTGTTAGAATTTTCTTTGAACATATATTTACTCTTAATTTATTCTTCTTATTTACTTGATCATGACCCTATTTTTTACTATCATATCATTTTCCTCTTTTATCCTTCAATGTTGCACAAATCTTGTCAATTTTTGTAACTTTCAACTTAGTTTTCTTATCAACTGTCTTCTTCATTATTGCCAAAAAAGTTTCATATTATTGAATCTCATATCTATGTTTAAATTATTCTTCTATGTATTTATTTTCAAACTGCACCTTTAAGCAATCAATAAATCTATCTATATGTTTTAGTTGAGGTTGAAGTTCTTCTTCCTGACCAGCCACAATATTTAGTGGTAGTATGATAAAAACATCATGCTTGTTTTCCAAATGAATTTTAAGTCTCTATATATGTTCTTCATAATTATTATTTTTATCNTTCTTCTTCCTGCCCAGCCACAATATTTAGTGGTAGTATGATAAAAACATCATGCTTGTTTTCCAAATGAATTTTAAGTCTCTATATATGTTCTTCATAATTATTATTTTTATCCCTATATTGTTCAAGGAGTGTGTCCAATTCATTCATCTCATCATCTTTAACCATGTCTATTTGAGAAGATAATCCTTGAATAATATGCCCTTCCTATCAATGTCTACTTTTTCTTTTTGTGCAATTTCCATAATTGATTTATGTAATCGTGCAACAAGCTGCATGAGATCAACAATATGGTTATCCTTAACCTTGCACATTGTTGGCATCTTCATATGTAAAGTCCTCCTAGATGGAAACTTGTTTTTTGAAATGTACTATTTTGTCAAATAGAGAAAAAAAAAATCTACCATGAAAAAATGTGTTGTAGACATTGAACCAAATTTTTCATAGGCGGTTTGAATATCTGGAGTAGAAATATTACCATCATTCAAAAATTACTACCATTTATTTGCACTTTAATATCCTTGTAAGTCTCTCAAATTTTCGATAGAATCTACTCCTACAGGGTTTCTTGAACCTTTTTCATTTCCCATACCTTCCATATTATGTTTCAAAGGCTATTCATGCATTTCAACCACCCCAGGGTTTACTAAATAAATGTCATTTCCCACACCTTCAATATCATTCTTTGAAAGTTGTTCATGTACTTTTGAAGTTGCGGAAGTATCATCTCCTTCCACATTATTCTTAGGAGACTGGTGATGTTCTTACACATTATTTTATTGCATTTTGGACCTCCTAATGTATGTTTAATTAGTGAAATATTGTATAGCACTAGGTTGGTATAAATTGATATTTTTTTGCAGTGTACCATGGTAATTGAACTTCACCCTCTTTATCTTACTACATAGAAGTGAAAAGTGCAATTTCTTGGCCAATATATGAGGGACATCTATGGCCATGTATTCAACCCAGTGCATGACCTAATTTGTATACTCACCTACGATATCATGCATGCGGTGATTCAAAAGTTTCCTAAGGACAATCTACAACAAGGTTTTGTAGAGTCCTAGGGTAACATCTTACATATTTAAACCATTATTGGGCACAATTACCTTCTTCCCATAGATTTTATTGGCCATGTCAATATTTTCTAGCTAGGGGGTTTTTCTAGAGCTAAGAATTGCTCCCCCTTTGCATGGAATTTTAGTTTTTTTAGCAACCAAATCGGGGTCCAAATAAACCCTCTTCCCAAAATACACAATTTTATGCCATCATGTTCATAATTATTGATGGCATCATCTATATCCTAATTTTGAAAATTGAAATGTCCAAAAATAAATTGATGCAATCCTACTAATAGAGGGGTATTTAGCATACCTGTTCACCACTCGTTTTCATGATCACTCATAGCATCAGCCCACTCTTTGGTTTTTTTCACGATGAACCTCACAACTTGGGAACCCCTTGTTTCAACTGCTTCCATGGTAGAAGTCATCCCTATTTCAATAGTTCTTGTGGTAGTGAACACTCTTGTTTAAACTACATCCATGGTACAAGATTCCCTTGTTTCAATCGTGACCATGGTGAGAGATGCCCCTGTTTCAACTACGGTCATGGAAGCTAAGAATCTGTATTGAAATCATGGACAACAAGGTTGTTCACTGCAATTTTTAGCTTTTGCCTGCCATGAAATGGTTTTGTTATGTACACAAATGAGGTTTATTTTATTTTAATTGGTTTTAAGTATATTGGTAAATGAAGTACTTTTTATAACTTATTTTACCCCTTGGTTTATTAATTTTTTTAACATACATTTTCCCCTAGTACCACACATACTATGAACTAATTATCCATGTTGTTGTGTAACAAAAAAGTGTAAATTTTCAATAATGGGCTTACTAAAATGCATGCCACACTCTGTACACAGGAACTAATTAAAAATAAAACCGTGGGTTTTAAACTAGTTATATTGTTTACATAAACTTTAAAATTATGCTTCATTTGCCTACGATAAATATAACTTATTTTACCACTAATACCAAATGTTTTATTAATTTTTTCATCACACACTTTTTCCCCTAATACCAACACTTTCTATGAACAACTTATATAGGGTGTTATGTAAAAACAAAGAGTAAATTTGTAAAAATGGGATTAGTAAAACACACACCATCAAGTGTACATAGGACAATAATTGAAAGTAATACCTCAAAATTGAAGATAGTTACATTGTTGAAAAAAACCTCCTTCAGATTCCTAAAATTAAGTTCTATTTTTCCACAATGAATTTGACATGATGGCAATTTATCAAACAACTTATGCTTAGAGTCAAGCTATCAACTACTTATACAAATTGTTATGTAAAAACAAAGTATAAATTTGTAAAAATGGACATAGTAAAATGAACTCCACAGTATGCACAATGGTCAATAATTGAAAACAAAACCACAAGTCTAAATCTAGATACATTGTTCACAAAAACCTCTTTTAGATTCCTAAAATGATGGGTCATTTTCCCATAATGAATCTGCTAAGATTATAGTTTTTCAAACAACTTATGCTTAGAGTAAAGCTATGAATTTGTTACTAAAATGCATGCCACAATATGCACATTGGTTAATAACTGAAAACAAAACCATAAGTCTTGAGCTAAATATATTGTTCACAAAAACCTCTTTCAAATTCCTAAAATGATGGGTCATTTTCCCACAATGAATCTACCAAGATGGTGGTTTCTCAAATAACTTATGCTCGTCGTCAAGGAATGAACTTCTTATTAAAATGAATGCCACACTATATGCATTGGTAAATTTTTGAAAGTAAATCCACAAGTATGAAACTAGATACATTGTTCACAAAATCCTCTTTCGTATTTCTAAACTAATGTTTCATTTGCTCGCAATGAATATTCCAAGATGGTACTTTTTCAAACAACTTATGCTTAGAGTCAAGCAATGAAATTCTTAGCAAAACACACATGTTTGAATCTAGACATATTTTTCACAAATACCTCTTTTAGATTCCAAGAATGATGGGTCATTTCCCCGCAATGAATTTTCGAAGATGGCAGTTTTTCAAACAACTTATGTGTAGTGTAAAGCTATGAACTACTTAGTACAATGAATTCCACAGTATCTACATTGATTAGTAATTGAAAACAAAACCAAAGTTCTAAAGCTAGATACATTATTTACATTAACCTCTTTTATATTCCTAAAATTATGATGGGTCATTTTCCCACTATGAATATTCCAAGATGGAAGTTTTTCAAACAAATTATCCTCGTAGTCAAGTTATGAACTACTTATATAGTTTGGTATCTAAAAACAAATTGTAAATTTGCAAAAATGGTCTTAGTAAAATGTGCACTACAGTTTGTACGTAGGTAAATAATTAAAAGTAAATGCATAGGCATGGAGATAATTACATTGTTCACAAAATCCTCTTTCAGATTCCTAAAATGATGTTTCATTTGCACATAATGAATCTACCAAGAAAACAATTTTTCTTTTTTTGGACCCATATTTATGTACTTTGTTGAACCTTTGTGTTGTCATTGATTTCAAAGCATAAACCAACAAGTTTGAAGTAGGTTTGATTTCAAAGGATAAACCACCAAGTTTTTGTTGAATGGAGTTGCAATTGATTTCGATGGAGTTCAATAATGACAAAGGAATAACCAAAGACATGATGGAAGGGAAAACTCAGTCTAAGGAGAAGGAATAACAAAGGAAGCGATGACATGGCATGCATAATGATGTGGCATATGTGATGAATCTTGAAAAACACATGAGGGGATCCAACAATGGGATAAAGTCTGATCGAGCTTGATTGATAGATCCTCTGATCAATCAACACATAGTCTTGAAGTTACAGTCAGCTTATTTAGCAGAAGTTAGATGGACCAGGTTGTATCAAGAGAATAGATCGACGACAAGAAAAGGATCTACAAAGTAAATGTGCATGGAAGATAACATTATGGAGCACTAAAGTGAAGTTTTATGTTTTATAACTGATCAACAGACGAGGAGGATTATGCAAAGCGATTGACACTTCACAAGAGTTGTAGAAAGAAATTTGCAGAATCCCATTTCGAAAAGGTTGGGAGGAAAATCTGCAATCTGCAATGTAGAATGAACCCACAATCCACAATCCATAATGTAGAAGGAAGCCGAAATCCGTGTTTCGTAAAATGTGGAAGAAGTCACGTGGAAGACGAATTGGAAGCAATTTCGATAAAAAGATGAAATACAAACTAGAAATATGCAATCTACAATGCGGAAAGAATCCTCAATCCACAAATTACGGAAGAAGTCTTGCAGAAGATGAATTGCGAAAGCAATTTCAAGAAAAACCAAAATGAGGACCTGCAATCTACAATTGTTGATGAAAGGAGTTTTCGAGTGCAGAAAAGTTGTTGCAGAAAGATAGTTGCGGAAGGGAAATTGCAGAATCAATTTTCTAGAAAAGTCAAAATGCACATCCGCAACTCGCAATTGCAGAAGGAATGAGTTCCCGCAAATTGTGGAAAGGTCATTTGGAAATACAATTACGGAAATGTAATCACGAAAAGGTAAATGCAGAAACGTTAATGCGGAAAGGTCGTTGCGGAAAGGAAATTGTGGAAAGTTAATTGTCCGCAATCCGCAATACGCAATTTCAGGAAGTTAATTGCGGGAGGTAAAATACAGAAAGGTCAATGCGGAAAGGTTTGTTACTGAGAAATTGTTGTGAAAAGGAAATTGCAGAAAGGAAACTACAAAAGGTCGTGATTGTTAAATTTAAACAAAGTTAAAAATGACAAACATAGAGGTAATTTCAAATTAGTTTTTTGTTTGTGAAGAGTCATGATGAAGATACATGACTGTTAGATGAAGAGATATGTTTGAGGGTATATAAAAAAATTCTTTAAACTTTCAAATAGGTGTCTCTGTACATTCAGTTGGAAGATCCATTGGTGTAGAGTAGTTAGAGATCGAATTATCATACAAGGGCGGTAGGGTGGTGCTAGGGAATTCTATATGCCTGCAAGGGGGTCGTAGCCTCCTTCTAGTAGTAGTTGGTAAATAGGGTGTAGAAGAATCCTTTTAGTAGTAGCTGATAAACTAGGGGTTCATAGCCTCCTTCTAGTAATTGATGGTAAATAGGGTGTAGTACCATCCTTGTTTGTAGCAACAGGGAAAAACTTTTTGTAAATATAATTTTGCAGTAATAGGAAGTATTGGTGGTTTTCCCGATTGGGATTCCACGATAAAAATTGTGTTTATTGTGTCGTGTTGATCATGTTTGTTAATAACTAAGTTAAAGGTGGTTTTAATTATTAAAATTTAATAATACCGATTCACCCCCCCCTCTCAGTGTTGTCCAAATTTCCAACAATTGGTATCAGAGTAGGATCCTTCACTAAAGCTTAATCACTGGAAGGAAGATCCTATTAAAAACCACTATGGATCAACAAGAAGGGTTAGCCACCAACATACCTCCATTATTTACAGGATATAATTATGCATACTAGAGTGTAAGGATGAAGTGTCGTCGCATGTCCCTTAGATAAAAAGTCTAGAGGTTTGTTGAAAAAGAATATGAAATACGAGACGACCTACCTATATACAAAAGTGAACTAGACAAATATGAGGTCAATGCGAAAGCCCTGAATGCAATTTTGAGTGGGTTAACAAATTTTTTGTTTGTAAAAGGCATACAATGCAAGACATCCAAACATGCTTGGGAAAAACTAAAATGTGTCTATGAAGGAGCTCCCAAAGTCAAACAATCCAAACATTAGACATACAAAGGATAGTTTGAAAGCATAAAAATGAAAGAGGAAGAAATTATTGAAGAATATCTTCTAAGAGTAGATGAAATTGTCAATTCTATTATAGGCATTGGAGGAGAAATAAAGGAGAAAGAAGTAGTCGACAAAGTACGGAGAACCCTTCCAATGAAGTATGACTCAGAGGTGTTCACTCTAGAAGAATGATATGATATTAAACTCATGAAAGTATATGAACTACATGGGATCTTCACTTCCTATGAGAAGATAACGGGACAAGATGGATCATCAAAGAATGAAGCAGCTTTTAAAGCTTTATCTAATAACCAATATGAGAACCTAGATGATGAAGAAGCTCTTTTCATCAAGAAACTTGAGAAAGGTACTGGAAAGTACAAAGGAAAGCTACCCTTGAAATGTTTTAACTGTGGAAGGATTGGTCACTTTTCCACGAAGTGTCCTTACCCAAAACAAGAAGATAGTGAATATGATGAAGAACCTTGTTGTCATAAGAAAGATCAAAAGAGTAAGACCATGTACAAGAAGGAATTTAAGAAAAAGAAGAAAATCTTATATTCCAAGGAAGACAGTAAAGATGAAGAGATAAGTGAAGATGAAGAAATCCTATTCATGGGGACAATAAATCAAGAAGATGAATCAGATAATGAAGGAGAAGTAGAACTAAAGGATGAACTCATAGATGCTCTTGAGGAGCTTGAAAAAATTAGAAGAAGGAATAAATATTTGAAATAAAATTTGTCAAGATGCCAAGAAGAGAAGAAATCAAAAGAGAAAAAGAGTCAACTCAAATTATTATTGATTTGAAGAACCAACTTTAATAGGTCAAGAAGATTGAATATGACCTAGTTGTGTGGATCAAGAAGAGAATAAAAGATTTTGAAAAAATTGAAAAAGACTAGATTATTCAACTTAGAAAAGGGGTTGATAAAGAATCTATCAGATCAAAGTTTGAGAACAACTCAAGGACTTTGGATGAAATCCTATGTGTCCAAAGACCATCAAGCGATAAATCTGGATTAGGATTTGAAAAACAAAAGAAGCCATGATATTCCTCTTTCACAAACCAAGATGGAAATAGAAAATCCATGCTGTTGCACTCAAGAGCCCAATTAAAAAGGAAGAATGTAAGAAATATGCTCCTCTCTTACAAAGAACAAATATGATTCCTAGAAGACCAATGACAAGTAAATATCAGCAAATATTTTTTTTTCATTGTTACTCTTGTAATAATTTTGGACATATGGCTAGAAAATGTAAGTTGAGAAAGAGTGAGGGAGGCTCAGAAACAATGGAAGAAGATGAAAGTTGTGAAGCGGGAATATAAGAGGTTTACCATATATTAAGGAAAGTTCTATGGTTATTGTTATTTCTATCACAAGTTTGGTCACAAAGATGTTGATTGCAGAACCAAGAGAAAATACCAATGTATGGAATCAAAGAAAGAAATATATAGAAACCAGCAAGCAAGGTACCTCATAAAAACATGTGGAGAAGAAAATCAGACTACAAAGCTTCAGAAGAAACAAAGATTCCAAGCATTAGTGAAATTTCCAAAGATGATGATGAGCATAATAGTGCTATAGATAAAAATGGCATCCATTATGTTGAAAAGAAAGATGAAGATGTAAAAGAATATGCTGATGGGGATGAAGATGATGAAGACAAATATAGTTATGATGGTGGAATTCTCTTCTAAAAACTAGAAGAAAACCTTGAAATGAGAATTAAAGGGGATTATATACTTAGGGGGAGTTAATATCAAACAAATGAAATTGGTACTTAAAAAATATCAGTTGGTAAGAAGAAAGGAATGTCTTGAGGTTTCCATCAAAGCAAGAAGAAGAAGAGTCAAAATAAATACTTGGTAAAATCTATCTTCCTCATATATAAGAAGAAGTGTATAAGTGACAAATAGAAGACTTTGTTAGAGACCATCCATGTGATCCATGAATACCATGAAGTTTGTACTAACTAATATAGAAGAAGTTATTTTGGCATTAAAGAATCCTTAAAAGAAGCACAGGTTATATTATTCTTCCTTAAAAGATAAATCAGGTATGGAAGGAAACTAAAGGCTGGCTAAAAGTTGTCAAAAGAAAAAATGATGATTATAACTTTGTCACAAAAAAGGGATACTTTATGAGAAGTGAAGAAAACTTAATATTTTAAGTCTAAAAAGGCTAGAAGAAGAACTGTGATGAAGGGAAGATAGGTGATGATCATGAGATCTAACTACATCCAAGCGTTATGAAAAAAGATTACCTGTAATATTGAGAAATTTCATAGAACTATTTTTTTCTAAATGTGGGATTAAGCATATCTGAAAGAAATGAATGAAGATTAGACTTAATATAACACTCCTGTGATAGACATTGATGGAATTATGACATATTCATGGTTGAACAAGGATATTTAAAGATACTTATGGAAAAATTGATGAAGGTACTGAAGAGGATATGGGTTAGCTAAATGAACTAGAAAATAGATTGATTTAAAAAAAAAATCACAGTCATAGAGAATATGCTAGAATTGATCGAGTTACCTATTGAATATGATCACTTAGTAAGAAAACAAAGATACTATATATCCATGTTTTATGGTAAGCATGAATAATCAAGTACATAATACAGATGAGAAGACTAAAGACATAGATTTGGCAGACTTTTGAAGTGAAAACAATTGGGGTTCAGGCACATATCGGTTAATGAAGTTCTCATGGAAGTGCGTATATGAAATTTTAGGAAATCCTACTGTTGAAAGTGTATTAGAAATATTTCTATTGAACAGTGGAATATGTAACCCATGGTTTATCCAACCATGAACATTGATTCCCATTAAAGTCTCCATCCAGGACAAATGTATTCCAAATATCCTCATAAACAACCTTGATATACATACATGAAAATGTTTGATGAGTGACAAAGATGACATTGTGATAAATCTTGGAAGATGATGTGCAAAGCAGTGCATAGAATTCCAACACCACTCACACATAGAAATTTCTCTTTGAACAATCATCACATTGGTTTGAAGTAACAAAAAAACTCATCAATGGAACAAAAGGAAGCATTATGATAGGGGGAGTCTATGAACTTATCATCCAGTCTCTTATTCAAGGAACCACTACAAGAAGGTAAATAAGGATATTAACTAGATTATCATTCGTAATGGTCACCGCCAAGTTCAAGTGAACAAGAGGAAGAGAAGCAAAGAGCTAAATTTCTTAAAAGAAGAGATATATTGGCAAGGTCTGTTGTCAAAAGGAAGAAATATAATAAATTCTCTATAACGATGGCCTCAGCAAGGGCATAATAGGTTATCCTTTGTCATTGTTGTCAAAGGGGGATAATGATTAGAGGTTTCCATCAATTCCAAAGGGGGAGAATGTTGAATGGAGTTGTCATTGATGTCAAAGGAGTTCAGTAATGACAAAGAAATAACCAAAGACATGATGGCAGGGAAAAATCATTGTAAGGAAAATGAATAACAAAGGAAGTGATGACATGGAATGCATGATGATGTGGCATATGTGATGAAGCTGGAAAGACACATGAGGGGATCCAGCGAGGGGATCAAGTCCAATCAAGCTTGATTGATCGATCCTTTGATTAATCAACACAAATTCATGGATTTGCAATCATCTTATTTAGTAGAGGTTGGACGGCTCAGATTTTATCAAGAGAATAGACCAACGATAAGAAAATGATTCACAAAGTAAATGTGTGTGGAAGATAGCATTCTGGAGCGCCAAAGTGAAGTTTCATGTTTAATAACTGATCAACAAACAAGGAGGATTCCACAAAGTGATCGACAATTCATAAGAGTTGTGCAAATAAATTTGCGGAAGCCCAATTCGAAAAGGTTGGGAGGAAAATCTGCAATCCACAATGTGGAAGGAAGTTGTAATCTGCATTCCACAATGCAGAAGGAAGCCGAAATATGCAATCCACAAAGTATGGAATAAGTGATGCGAAAGACAAATTGCGAAATAAATTTCGAGAAAAGTTGAAATGCAGACCCACAATCCGCAATATGGAAATAATCCGCAATATGCAATCCACAAATTGCGGAAGAAATTTCAAGAAAAATCAAAATGCAGACCCACAACCTGCAATCCGTAATTGCGAAAGAAAGGAGTTTCTGATTGCAGAAAGATTGTTGCGGAAGAAATTTTCTAGAAAAATCAAAATACACATCTACAATCTGCAATTGGAAATTGTGGAAGGAATGAGTTCTTGCAAATTGCGGAAAGGTCATTTGGAAAGACAATTTAGGAAAGGTAATCGCGAAAAGGAAAATGCAGAAAAGTCAACGTGGAAAGGTCATTGCAGAAAGGAAATTGTGAAAAGGTAATTGTGGAAAGGTACTTCTCTGTAATCCACAATTTTGGGAAGTTAATTGTAGAAGGTAAAATGCAGAAAATTCAATGCAGAAAGGTATGTTGCAGAAAGGCAATTGTGGAAGGTTGCGACTGCTAAATTTAAATAGAGTTAAAAATGACAAACAAATAAGTAATTTTGAATTATTTTTTTGTTTGTGAAGAGTCATGATGAAGATACGCGACTGTTAGATGAAGAGATACATTCGAGGGTATATAAACAATTCTTTAAACTTTCAAATAGGTGTCTTTGTACATTCAATTGCAAGATCCATTGGTGTAGAGCAGTGAAAGATCAAATTATCATACAAGGGCGGTAGGGTGGTGCTAGGGCAGGCTATATTCCTGTAATGGGGTTGTAGCCTCCTTCCAATAGTTGCTGATAAATATGGTGTAGTACCATCATTGTCTGTAGTAGTAGGAAAAAACTATTTATAAATATAATTTTGTAGTAATAGAAGTATTGGTGGTTTTCCCAATTGAGATTCCATGATAAAAAATGTGTTTCTTTTGTCTTGTTGATCATGTGTGCTAATAAATAAGTTAAATGTGCTTTTAATTGTTAAAATTTAATAATACCGATTCACCCCCCCCTTCTCAGTATTGTCCAAATTTCCAATAGTTTGTTGTCGAAAAATAAAGAATGAAGATGGGACTGATGACAAATATATGAGATGGATAACTTGAAGCTAGTTTCAATAAATATATAAAATATATGAATCCATCAGGAAATGCCTCTATGCAAAAAAATTAATTTTGACGAAATACATAGAGAAGTAATGTGGAAGTTCAGGAAGTGCGTAGAGACCACCAAGGCCATGGGACACATGTGCACATATACCACCAAGTCAGTGGACGTAGGTGCGTAAAACCCCACAATGTTGAAATACCAAAGGATGCATGCTGACATAAGATGAATCTAGGTGGTTAGCTTTACCAAGAAGTAAGAATGTTGGGGAATAATTGAGTAAAAGGAATCCCAACTTGTGGACACAACTCTTGAACACGAAATAGTATAAATAAGCAAGACATGGAAATATTCAAGTAATCTTGAAGATGACATAAATAATATATTATAACTTGGAAAGCTTAAAATTTTTGGGGTATCAATGGCTCATTGATATAGGAATAAGTTAATACAATGGAGTCATATTGCACGAAAATGATGAGTATGAACAACAAGAAGTGTAAAAATTAGAAGGATACTCTATTATTACTATGATGTGTGAAGAATATTCACAGTGAATGATGTAGGTCACATAAGTAATGAAGTAGAAGTTGCAGATCACATAAGTGACAGAGTGAAGAATCACAAAAAATAGAAGATCACAAATTGCAGAAGTATTAGAATAGATACGGTCACAGATCGCAGACAATTGTGATGCAGAACACTGAAGGCTAAGACACAAATTAGAGAAGTTGTAATAGTCACATATCATAAGAGATGCAAATCATCGATAAGTTAAATGCAAATCTTATTTTTGATAAATTCATATCAGAGAGGCAGGAAAGGGAAAGGAAAGGGAGTCATATTTTCCTTCTAGTTGGTGTTGGTAAATAATGTAGGGAATTGTAACTTCCTTCCAGTTGGTGATGGTAAACAAATCAAGGAGTTGGTGCTTCCTTCCAATTGTGCCAGTAAATACAATAAGGAGTCAGTGTTTCCATTCATTCAGTGATGAAAAACACAAATAAAACATCTTAGTATTCAAATAGGTTGGTTCATCAACATTGTCAGTTGGGGTTTGTGAAAAATGGACATATATCCATTCAAGTCGGTGTCTGAAGTCAATGATTTGGTGCTTGTGTAGATAATAGTAGTCCTTATAGGTTGGTGCATGTAATCAACAGGTTTATTCTTGCAAATCAGGTTGGCTCCTAAGTGAGTTAGTTCTCAGAATTGGAGATTGGTGTCTCCCACTTATGTAATCATTTTATATATATAGATATATATAAAGTTATTTTTACATATTTTTTGTGCAATTGTGTCCATTATTGTTTTTGGCAGATTTTTTTTAAGTGAAAAATAGTCTAGTCGACACTATATACAAATTCACCCCTTCTCTCAGTATATATAATAATTACAACAATTGGTATCAGAGTGGGTGTCTTCAGTAATAGTTTAACCACTGGAAGATAAATATTTACGTAGAAAAGGACAAGCAGGAAGGACTGTCCACTAATAAAGAGCCACGATTCAATGATTCAATTTATACCTTATGGAGAATAAGGATGGAGGTATATTTCCAATCACTTGGAGTAGATATCTAGAAGTCAACAGAAAATTGCTACAACATTCCTAAAATAGCTCCAGTTGAACCAGCGAATAGAAAACTATATGAACACAATGAAAAAACATGAAATTAAATTCTTTGTGGACTCACATATGTTGAATTTACTAAGGTCA
Source organism: Pseudotsuga menziesii (assembly GCA_001517045.1). Taxonomy (NCBI): domain Eukaryota; kingdom Viridiplantae; phylum Streptophyta; class Pinopsida; order Pinales; family Pinaceae; genus Pseudotsuga; species Pseudotsuga menziesii. Next base: position 523,795 of record LPNX010160114.1, read on the forward strand.
TGTAATGCACTTCAACTAAGGATATTTGGGATAAACTGAAATCATGTATGATGGAGATGAAAAGTACAAAAAGTATAAGTTACGGACCTTTTCAGAGCAGTTTGAAATTACTACAAATGAAAGAAGAAGAAGATGTTAGAGCCTATTTTCTTTCAGTTGATGAGATTGTAAATTCCATCAAAGGACTTGGAGAAACCATTAACCAAGATTCAATTATGCAGAAAATACTGAGAACCTTTCCACCTCAATTCGAATCAAAAGTATCAGTCCTAGAGGATAGAGATTATATGGACAAGCTAACAAAGGGTGAATTGCATGGCATTCTCGCATTGTATGAAATGTGTTAGATTTTTATCATTCAAGCTAGAATTATCTTAGGATATTAACTGAGAGAATAACATGCATCGCAACAAACACAAGAGACAAGAGACAAAAAGAATTTTCCTCAGGGAAATCATAAAGGAGAAAATGCCACAACTTTCTCAGAGATAGAATAAGCACCAATGGCAGCAGTAAAACCCGAAAACATAAAGATGATCTCCACAGCTTCTCTCTCTCTCTCTCTCTCTCTCTCTCACTTGAGAGAGCTACTTCTCTCTCAGTCATGCGCCCCAATGAGTGAGTGTGTGTATCATAAATAGAGAGGCTCACATTCTATTTATATTCTTTCGTTCACTTAATGTCCACTTTAACATGTCGGCCCCACTTAACAATTACTTACTAGAGCCGACATCTCTAGGAGAGTCTAATAACCCTAGTACCCCACAACTGTGGGGAATTTTCCCTCCAATCAACAAGGGGGGTTAACCTTGACACAAATGTGGGCACTATTGCCCTGACTTACAATGTAGGGTTAACCTCAATGACTTTACTTGACTTTTTTACATTATTGAATCTTTCGATCGGAACATTGGGGCATGCAATGACTCAATTACATTACAGATACTTCCCGAAATAAACATTGGGGTACAATATACAAGTTAATACATTCCGAAGTTACAAATACATCAACAAAATGAGGATGGAAAAAGAAAATACTTCCAGGAAATAAGTTTCTTTTAAGGCAACAAGGAAACCAAAATGTAGCAAGCATGAACACAAGAACCCATCTGGCATATGAGACAAAGAAGAAGTGGATTTTGTGAGAAAGCTAAAAAGGGGACGTGGAAAGTATAAAGGTAAGTTTCCTTTGAAGTGTTTCAAATGTGTTATAATAGGCCATTTTTACTCCAAATGTTCTTTTAAGGAAAGAAGAGATAGTGACAATGATGAAGAAATTGATTATAAAGAACAAAAATTGTGTATTGGTGAAGCAAAATTAAGGGTACAAAGAAAATTCCCAAGCAAAGGAAGAGTCTACATTCCAAGGACGATATAAGCTCAACAGAAGAAGAGGAAAATCATGATAATTCAAGAGAAGTGTTGTTTATGGAATTAATTCAGGATGAAGACTCACAATATGGAGACAATTGTTGATCTGTCAAGGAAGGATAATCATTTAAAGGGACACATGACAGCACATAAAAACACTAAGGAAATAGTATTACAATAGAATTTACATGTCACCTCCAAAATCTGAAGAAAAAGAGAGATCAAGAAGCATAGAAGGAGTCTCCAAATCTAAGAAAAGTGCAAAGATTAACGGTATAAGAAAACATTCCTACAATGGAATTTATATGTATCCTTCATAATATGAAGTAGATTATGGATCAAGAAGTATAGAAGAAATCTCAAAAAATGAAGATGAGGAAATTGTAGAACTTGATTGGGAAGGAGAGCTAATATTCAACGCATAGGAATAATGAAAGAATTCAAGAAGAATTAATAAAGCATTGAATGAAAAATTGAAAAAACAATAAGAACAAACCAAGGAGATCAAGTTCATTCAAGATGCATTAGAGAAACAAATGAACAACAAATAAAAGAGTTTGAAATACATTTGGATTGCACACAAATAAAAATAAAAAGACTTGAAGAAAATAATATTCTGTTGAAAGAGTCGCTGAAGGAAACAAAAATAAGAAATGGATTGCTGACAAAACAACTTATGCAAAGGGAAATAGAGATTTCACATTTGAAAATTTAAGTGGTTGATGCTAAAAGAGAAATATCAGTTTGTGCAAATCAAATAAGGGTTGAAATGTGTCTTGGCACAAAAATTCAAGCAAAATTCAACAACAATAATACAATCATGGATGAAATACTAAGAAAACAGAGGTCTCTGAAAGATAAAACAGGCCTTGTTTATGAGGGAATGAGTAACAAAATCTATGCCACTAATCAAGGGTCTGTTTCCAAGCAATAAGATACATCTCAAAAGAATCTTGTTATACCTACATAAAAAGTTGGATTTAGGTATGAATATTATTTCACTAACATAAATAAATTTAGTACAGTAAAATGTTTGATATGTGATTATTATGGTCATGTATCAATATATTATCACACTATAATATGTTATGTGTGCAATGTATTTGGACACGAGGCTATATATTGTCCAAAGAAATGAAACAACCGAAAAGAATTGTTTCATCTAACACTGACAAGAAAGTATGGAGAGAAAAAGAAAGGTGTCATGTACATTATCAAACGCATTTTTTCACATCAGACAATGGGTCAAGAAAACGTCACTAGAGAGTACCATTGAAGCAGCAAGTGATTTCTATCCATATTGATAACCACTAAAAGGTTAAGTAAGATCCTTGAATTCAACATGTTCTATATTAGGAATTGAAGGAATGTAATAGTATGTATTGCAGTAAGAAAACATTTGAATATTGTTGTTGTTGGAACATATTTCCCATCTAGATCTTGGTTAATAATCTTTTCATAAGGTTACAAGTGTTTAATGCAATTTTTTCCATGTGAAAAGGGTTCTAGTTCCTAGTCTAGTGTTTTGGACCAAGAGTTTGTCCACATTTGACTCACTTAGACTAGTGTTTATGCCATAAAATCTTGTTTGTCCACTTACCCGCTCCTTTCCTTATTCTATGAAGTCAATGCACCCCTCTATGATACATTTATTGGGTAGTTATTGCATTTCCTTGTTTTAAGGAGATTAGGTGTGCCTTCCTAAGGATTTGGTCAATTTGCTCATTAATGGTACAAAACCAAGCCACTAAACCACCTTTAGATCCCTCATGATGGTTCCTTTCATAGTTGTTGACTAGCCTAACAACTTCATGGCCCATCTAGGTTCATTTGAACTCATTATGGCCACTACTTGGAGTTACACTTGCCACAATGTCATAGATTGGGGGAATTGGTCAAGATAAGCCAACATTAATGTCAGCTACTCAACTCACCACTAAGTCTCTTGATTTTGTCTCATGAGAGCATCTTTATATTGTACTCATGTTAATAAATAATATCAGAGTGGAAAACTTCCCACTGGAGTGATTTTCCTGTAGTGTTCTATCCAATATTTCTTCTCTATTCTTGTTATCTCTTTGTGCAAATAATTATAAGTGGCATTTTTTTTGCTATCTAAAGCTATGATGAATGTCACATGACTCATAAATTTTTTTGTGATCTTTTTCATTCCAAAATATCAAAATTTCATGAAGACACATTGATAAAAAGGAATTGCGCACAAATATATTGTCGTATTAAAATTAGCTATGAAAATTTTCTGCATGAAGGACTTATTCATGTGATTATTGAAACAGGGAATGAGAAAGCATGGAAAATGAAAAACATAAGTTCTGCGCAACTACAATCTTTTTTTGCATAACCAAAGTTTGTATTATATTCAAAGGATGTCATTACAGGAGCTTCAAATCTTAGAGTACATAGAAGGTTCATCAAGCCACAAATGGTGAGTACAAAAGACACATCGACCAACATACATCTATCATAACCTGTTTAGTAGGTATATTGGTGCACAAAAATGAATCCATCAGCAGCTACAGACTAGCATCCAACAATGAAAATCAATTTCAGCATCACCAAAGCCGTTCAATGTAAGGCACAATTCAACATCAGTAGTTTTCATAACAGAAGGAGCGTCGTTGGATGCTCCTTGAAGATACTACACCAGATTAAGCTCCATTGTTTTTTCATATTGATTCATTCGTATCTTCAATATAGAAATATAATCATCATGTCGTCTATTTATTTGCACCTGATCATACCATCTTTGCAGGTCATATTCTTTGGTTTGAGAACTCAAATGCTCAGATTTGTTCTTACAATTTGTAAAATCTTGTCATTAAGACTCCACTGCTTCAGAAAGCGCCACAATGACAACATAAAATTGTTGAACGAAACTAGAAATTGTGACAAAGGAAAACTATGAGCAACGACAAGAAAATTTGATGGTCCTATGCATGGTGAAGCAATCTATAAATAGACAAAAATATTACCTTCTCGCACATTTCAAAGCCAGTGAAGTGATGCAGATTGAAGAGAATTAATGGTCAAAGTTAAAAAATACTTAATGACAAGTTAAGTAAGGATATTATGAGTACATAAGAAATAAATTACATATCGCAATTCAATAAATAATATTGTGTTAAATATGTCAAGTCCATGTTGAATGACAAATAGAAATATGTGCAACCACTGGGGGATTTAATAAAAAAATAATATTTCCTCTCGTGTGAAATAATGTGAGAAGATTATGTGAAATCACATCAATCAAGACACAGTCAACAAGCATAAAAATTTTGTGATTTGAAGACACAGAAAGGAAACATTTGTAGCAACGCAGAACAACAGGTTTCAATGCAACAAGATGCAGAAAGGAAATATCTGCGACATGGAAATATATCTAGCACAATATAAATAAAAGGAGGAAAAAATGAAAGCATGATTCCAAGGAAGCCAATGTCTAAGGGAATCCTGTTTCCATTGATGTCAAATGGGAAGAATGAAAAATGAAGGGGAATACAAAATTTAAAATTAAATGAAGAATTGAAACTAAAGGAAAGATCTACGCAAAAGGACAGAACTAAGATTCAAAAGGCATGAACACATGGGGAGTATTTTGAGCACATAAGAAGATATCATATTCAAGGGGAGCTCACTGTTAGTAGGTGTTGACATCAATTCCAAAGGGGGAGATTGGTGAACATTTGTGTTTTCTTTGATGTCAAAGTATAAAGAAACAAGTTTGATGTAGGTTTGATGTCAACGGATAAACTACCAAGTTTGATGTAAAAAATAAAGAATGAAGATGGGATAGATATCAAACATATGAGATGGATAAATTGAAGCAAGTTTGAGGAAATATACAAAATATATGAATCAATCAGGAAATTCCTCTCTATGTAAGGAAAGCCAGTTTGAATAAATGCATAGAGAAGAAATGTGGAAGTTCAATAAGTGCGTAGATACCACTAAGGTCATGGGACACATGTGTGTAGATACCACCAAGTCAATGGATGTAGGTGAACAAAACCCCATAAATTTGAAATATCAAAGGATGCACATTGACACAAGATGAATTTGGGTGGTTATTTTGACTAAGAAGTAAGAAAGTTGGGGCATCACCAAGTAAAAGGAATCCCAAATTGTGGACTCATATATTGAACAAGAAAAGAGTATAAATAAGCAAGATATGGAAGTATTAAAGTAAGATTTAAGATGAGATAAATAATATATTATGACTTGGAAAGCTTCTAATTTTTGGGATATCAATGGCTCATTGATCTAAGAAGAAGTTCATACACCAAAGTCGGATTGCGCAAAAAAAATGAAGATGAACAACAAGAAGTGCAAAAATTATAAGGATTCCCTATAACAGGATGTGCGAAGAATATGAACAGTGAATGATGTAGATTGCACAAGTGATGAAGTAGAAGTCACAGATAACAAAAGTGATAAGAGTGCAGAATCACAGAAAATAGAAGATCACAAATCACAGAAGTATTATAGTAGACACTATCACAGATCGCAGACACATGTGACACATATCACTAAAGGATAAGACGTATATTAGAGAAGTTGAATCCGTCGCAGATCATAAGAGACACAAATCCTATATAAGTTAAACATAGACCTTAGTTTTGATATATTACACATATATTCATATCATGGAGGCAAGAATGCGAAAGGAAAGGGAGTAGTAGATTCCTTCTAGTAGGTGTTGTTAAACAAATCAGGGATTCATAACTTCCTTCCAGTTGGTGTTGGTAATTAAATCAAGGAGTCGTAGATTCCTTAATTTGGTGCTGGTAAAAAAATTAGGGATTTGGTGCTTCCTTCCATTTGGCATTGGTAAATACAATCGGGATTCTATGCTTCCATTTAGCTAGTGCTGAAAAACACAAACATCATATCTCAATCTTCAAACAGGTTGGTGCTTGAACACTGCAATTTGGAGCTTGCACAAAAGGGATAGATATCCATTCAGGTCAATGCATGAAGTCAGTAAGTTGGTGCTTGCATAGATGACATAAGTCCTTATAAGTTTGTTCACGTAATCAGTAGGTTGATGCTTGCAAATCAGGTTGGAACCTAAGTGAGTTGGTGCTCACATTTGGAGATCGGTGTCTCCCACTTATGTAATATATATATATATATATATATATATATATATATATATATAAAGTTATTTTTACAAATTTTGTGAAAAATTGTGTCCATTATTGTTTTAGGAAGATTTTTTTAAATGCAATTGTTAAGTGTAAAATAGCGTAATCTGAACTATTTACTTATTCACAACCCCCTCTTAGTATATATAAGAATTCCAAATCACTTCAATAAAATGAACGTCCAACCCTCATTATTATGTATTTTTAGTGATTTTAACTAGAAGTGGTGTGGATTATTTTTTTTTGTGTAAGTTGAACAAAAAATTACATTACAGAGGAAAAAATTACATCAAAGAAAACATGATTGACAAAGGTTGAAGGAGACTGTGCCTCTTTCAGAGCCATATCCAAAAAATAAGACACCTGTCTGTTTGGAAGCATACTGACACTGAACAAAACTATAAAAACTATTCAAGACAGTTATGCAGGGAAACTGGGTTGCATAACCAGCCGAACCCCGCTAAAACCAGAAAGAGACATAAAGTAAAAATTAAATATAAAAACATAGATGATATATAAAGGCCTGCACGAAGTGAATCTAGAAAGAGACCTGTTCAGAGCACACATTAAGCTGAGGGGGGATCTTCAGTGATGGGGCATGCCCATCGCTCCTCCTGCGACGTAGTGGGTGAGTTTGTGTCCGCCATTGGAACGAGAGACAGCGATGGAAGATGACCGGCCTACGGAGAAGGAAATTCCTTCTGTCGTTTGGAGAGGGGATCCATAGGAGAAGGCACCTGGAATGTTTTAGCTCGAGGCGACTTGGAGGAGCAACCACTTCCCCCTAGACTGGTAATGGCATGCCCACCCTTTTCGCTTCCACTAGCTCCGCCACTTTCACCACCTGCACCCTGTGCTTCACCCCTCGAATTTTGGATGTTTAAGATAGAAATACTAGCTGTGCCTTTCCAGGAGAAGGATTTTTCCAATTAAGTCAGCTGAGCATCAATCTCAGCGATTTTCATTTTCATGGAATGGACCGCCATTCTAGATTTAGTCTAGTTGTTGAGCATTTCTTTAGCTAGGTTACAAAGCATGTTTTTTATCATCTAGTAGTGGTTGATATGACTACCATCCTCCCCTGTCAAAATATTTTTGTTCAAAACCTTGTTCTCCCAAGCCTCTACCAGAACCCGAACACGACAAGAAATGTGCGGTTCATAATCCTCAGGGAGGGGGATGCTGCTGCCCCTCTGGTATTTCGCTCGCCCCAAACTGACTCGCCTGGGAGTACCACACTGGCGAGACATGGCCATCAAATTGAGCTTGAGACCAATATGCGAAGGGATGAAATCTCCTGCACAGGCTCTGGAATGATATGCACCAATAGAGTTAGCAGCAGCTGTAGTGAAACTGTGGTATACCACCCTGAACTCGTGGCCAATACACCTATCGTCCATTTCATAGTGTGCATGGAAATATTGCCTTGAATTCATGTTAGTCACCATTAAACTGTGCAGACAGGCCTTGAATGAGCCTAGGACGAAGTACCAGCTCCATCTCCGCTCTCATGCTTCGAAAAGAATTAGGAATAATCTTCAGCGTTCAGAGGATCCTGCGCAGAGTGACGCCATTCATGAGCTGGGTGATAAGCGCATGTCTTATCACCGAATAAACCTGGAAGCTAGAGGTCATGCCAAGTGTCGATAGGGATCGTTGGGAAAGTAGTGATGGAGGAGTTGTTCATATTCGGGCACAGAGAATCATCACTAGCAGCATGCGATGTCTGTTGCATAGGAGGATGCATGTCGCAGAAGTTAGCTGAACAACTATCCATACTGTTGACACCTGCATCTGGGCGGAGCAGATCAGAGTAGGCAAGTTGGATACATTTGGATTTGATTTTCTCATCTAATGGATCATGAAGGGAGCCTTCCACCAAAGAGAGGGTAGAATTGACTCTTGAGTTAGCGAGGAAGTCAGCTATGGAGTTGGATTTTTTGTGCATGTGGTGAAAGGTGATGGCGTGCATGTTATGCAGGAAGGCAGCCATACTGCTAAGCCCCTGAGCCAAGTGCCAGCTGGTAGAGATTTTAGAAACCTGTGAGCCATGGAGAAGCTTAGAGGCCATGGAAAGGATGATGGCAGAGTCTCCTTCCGCAATAATTGGCAAGAGTCCTTTCTGTTTGACTAATGATAGTCCAGCTATCAGGCCATCAAGTTCAACTGCATTATTAGAGTTAAACCCTGAGTTGTCGTAAAAAATAATGTTGATATTTCCCTGATAGTTTTTGATAGTGCCTCCAAAACCAGCTTTGCCCGGATTGCCCTTTGAAGCTCCATCAAAACTGAGCTTGAACACGTTCTCAGGTGGAGGGTCCTAGTGTGAGGGGTTGTCTGGACACATTGTGGGATTGCTGCGGAATGCAGGGATAATGGAGACATCAAATTTGAGAGCGAGTAAGACGCGTTTTTATTTTTGAGAGGTGGGAAGGTTGGCAGTTGACCAACCTTTGGAGTGAATGGTTTCATGAAGCTTCTTAATGATATATTTCCACAACACGAGAGGAGAGGAGGTGGAATTTTTAAAAATTCTACTGTTTCTTTCTTTCCAGGTAAGCCAAAGGACAAATCCAAGGATAAAAGTCCAAAGCTAGTTGAGGATGTTACTTTCAAAGGGGTAGTCCATCCAATTTTTTGAGAGTTTCAGTGATATTGCCTTTTACTTTGTTGGTGCATCTGAAATCCCCAGTCATGAAGTCCCATAGTTGGCTGGTGAAAGGGCAGGCATCCAAGAGATGATCAATAGTTTCCTAGTGATACATGCAAAGACTACATCTGGATGGACCATGGAATCCTTTACACACTAAATTTTCCCAAGTTAGAATTCTACGGTGCTGGAGAAGCCAAAGGAAATGGGTGATTTTAGGCCATTGATGAGAAGACCAGAGATGAGACCAGAACGGAGAGACCTGGTTGGTGGGATTCGTTGCAATGATGTTGTAAGCTTCTTTAACCGATAAGTTTTTTGATCAGCGGTGACCCCATCGAATGATATCCGACCCTTGCCTATGTTTGATCTATCTATCACACAGCTTCGACCATATTTTATCAAAGAGGTTGTTGTCTGGGACAGAGTCATAAAGGGAGGGCTCTTTCCACCTGCGAAAACCGTTAGAGGAGGAGGACTAGAAATATTTGACCTTGAGCTGCTTGTTGATGTTGATGTAATTCTGGAAGTCCGGATCAAGAGCCAGGTTTTTGAGATTGGGGAGTTGTTGCCAAGAGTCTTCCCAGAAAAGAGCATTGTTACCTTCATTAATTTCCTAGAAGCTGTGCTTTTGGATGATGGCTCATTGCGAGTTGGCAACTTTCCAGATGTGAGAACTAGGAATATCCTCGTCAAATTTGACGAGCGAGTGCGTGGGATAATCCCGAGGGTATTTTTTGTTCCATAGCAGCGACCAGGGAGTGTTGTTCTTCGAGATCCAATTCCACCAGATTTTGGCAGAGAGGGCTTGGTTGTTTAGACTAGGGTCCCTTATGCCAAGACCACCTTCCGATTTCTTTTTGCAGAGTGTGTCGCAACTGACAAGCGCCCATCTATTATTGTTACTATTTCTACCCAAAAAAAAGATCTTTGCAGAGTTTTAATAGCTTTAAGAACCCATTTTGAGGCTGCTAAGATAGAGAAGAGGTAAAGGGGGATGGATTGCAACGTGGATTTTAGCAGGACAACTCTACTGGGGAGGTTTAGAGATTGGAAGGTCCAGGAGGAAAGGCGGAGTTCTATCTTGTTTTGGAGTTCTTTCTAGGAAGAGTGCTTAAGAGAAACATCAAATAGCGGGGCTCCGAGGTATTTGGTGGGTAAGGAGGAGATAGAAAAGCGGAGAATGCGAGAAATATTTTTGTGGGCGGCTTTACTCGTATTAAAAAAGAAGATTTGGGATTTTTCTAGATTTAGGGAGGTTTCTGAAGTGGCTTCGAAGGTGTTCAAGAGACATTGGATTTTCCTTGATTCATGCACAGAGGTGTGACCAAAAGGAGATTGTCATCCCCAAATTGATGGTAAGCCAGAGGCAGGCCATTGTGAAGGGAGAGGCCTTTGAGAGAGTGATCAGAAAGAGCCGACTGGATCAACTGCCCAAGGCCCTCCGCCATGAGAATAAACAAAAAGTGGGAGAGGGGGTCACCCTGTCGAATTCCCCACGAGGGGGAGAAAGTGGAGGAAGGAGAACCATTGACTAGGATGGAAAAGAAAGAATAGGAGATAAGCGAAAGGATTCAGTGAACCCAATCCTGAAAAAAACCAAAAGCCAGCAGAATGTTTTCAATGAAGGTCCAGCTAAGTTTATCAAAGGCTTTCAATAGGTCCAATTTAAGGATCATTCCTAGGGTTTTGGAGGTTTTCAGGGAGTGGACCACCTCATGGGCCAGAATAATACCATCAAGGATTTGTTTTCCTTCCGCATAGCCTGATTGCTCCGGCGAGATGAGGAGAGGTAAGAGGGGGTTTAACCTGTTAGCCACAACTTTAGAGATAATTTTGTAAATGACATTGTAGAGAGAGATGGGGTGGAACTTACCAAGATGTGAAGCGCCTATTTCTTTGGGAATGAGAGTCAGTTGAGTGGCATTTAGAGCTGGTAAGATCCATTTTTTTTCCTTGATTCTTCTACAATTTCCAGAACTTCATCCTAGAGTAGATCCCAACAGTGGTGGAAGAAGTCAATAGTGAAACCGTCTGGTCCAGGAGAAGTGCCATCTGCCATTTGTTCCATGGCCACTTCAACTTCTTGCAGAGAAATGGGTTGCATAAGAGAGTGGTTGTGGTCTTTGTTCACTAAGGGGGGGATGCAAAGGGTGACCTTGTTGATCTCTTCAAGCCGATTGTGGTTTGTTTCTGAGAGGAGTTGACTATAATGGTGTGTTGGCTCTTTGGAAATATCTTGATGTTCTTCCAGCATATCTCCAGAATCAGTATGCAGCTTGCTGATCTTATTCTGCATTCTGTGTTGGATAGTGGATTTATGGAAAAAACTCGTATTGCGTTCACCATCCTTTAGCCACTTGACTCTTGCTTTTTGGTTCCAGTAAATGGCTTCTTGATCACATCTTTTATTAAGTTGGTTGAGGATTTCTCTTTCTTGCTGCTTAGTGTCTGGGGTGAAACCATTCTCCATTGCTTGGCGTTGGAGAATTTCAAGGCTTTCTTGGATCACCGCTTTGTCTTTGAAAATGTCACTAGAGGTATTCTTGTTCCAATTCCTGAGATGGATACGGAGCACTTTCAATTTTTGATCCATTATGGCCATTTTCGACCTCCCTGAGATCGACATCTCGTTCCACCAGGTGGTGACCGTATCCAGGAACTTGGGATGGGTGAGCCAAAATTTCTCAAATCTAAAGAGTTTATGGAGGGGTTGACCCTGACTATGCCAGGAGAGGGAAATGGGCCAGTGATATGAGCCTGCGGTAGGTAGAACCATTGCAACTAGAAGCCCTCCCATAGCGAGGATAGATTTTGTGAAGAGGAAGCGGTCTAGACGTTTGGCAATTTGTGGGGTCTGCCTCTTCTATTGTTCCAAGTGAAAAAACCAGAGGAGGTTTGAATGTCAACCATTTCACATGTGTTTATCATAGAATTGAAGGCTTCATCCTCCCTTGAGAGTGATCCGAGGCCCCCTTTTTTTCCCCCAAGATTGGAGATCATGTTGAAGTCTCCACCTATGATGATTGGAGAATCAATGTGCAGGGTCCTAAACCAATCAATATTCTTTAGCGGATTTTTTTTCGCCTGCGATTTGAGGCCCATAAACATTCATTAGATAGCCTTTGATGCTGGAACCAAGAATGTGGAAAGAAGCAGAAATTCAGTGCCTAGCAGCCAGGGCATAGTCGAGAGAGATAATGTGAGGGTTCCAGCTAATAGAGAGGCTGCCTGAGGTGCCCTGGGCATCAATGGCGATGGTGGTATATTTTTTCCAAATATGAGCCATGATGGTAGAGGCAGATTCATTGGACATTTGGTTTCTTGAAGGAAAAGGACATAAGGGGGATCTTTTTGTAACTTCATTTTCAACATTCTTTGTTTAGAGCGACCGTTGAGACCTATAATATTCCAAGAGATGAGCTTCATTGGTTAACAGTGGGGGGGGGGNTGGCCAGAGTCAACCAGAGTAGTGCCTAAATGATTGATTCGTTGAAGAGCCGATTTTATTCCTTTTTTCTTTGGATCTTTATGAGGTTTTTGTTTCTCTTTTTGGCCGGAGGTAGCAACTCCAAGCTTTGATTTGATTAGAGCTTTGTGCAAAAGCTGAATCTGCTTGGGAGGAATCAACTTGAAAGCTTTTCTAGTATAGGCATCCTCTAGATAGATGAGATCAAGCCCTTCTGGTATCGCATCCATCATATCTTCTTCCTCAGGGTTTTCCAAATTATGATCTGGCATGGGCATATCATAATGAATTTTTTCTTTAGGATCAGAAGGGTTTTCTGGAGCCTTACCTGAAGATTTCTCCGATTTTTGAGAGGTAGGGTTTTCCATTGCTTTTGGAACCTGAAGTTGAATCAGAAATTTGTGATTTGAAATAGATTCATTGAAGGTTTTTTCTGTATCTGTAGAAGCTTCTTCCAGAACTTGAAAGATGTTTGAGGTGGGTGTAGGGTGCTCCGGAAGCTTTTCTGGCAATGGTCTTTTGTGGTTTCTTTTCCTTTGGGTCATAGGCTGGAACCCTTGCTCATCAGTGATAGGAGGGTTAGATTTCTTAGGAGCTTTATTCATAGGACAGTCTCAGAACAAATGCCCATGTTCATGACATTTTCTGCATCTAAATGGGATATGTTCATAGTCAAGGGGCTGGATCCAGTTGATGTCTTCATGGGAAAGACAAATCGCATCAGGGAGAGCCTTTACAATGTGCATGAACACACAAATTCTGGCATATGAGGTGAATTTGTTCATTCGAGTCTGATCAGCAGTTCTAACAAAGGAGCCCAGAGTATTTTCGATCTCTTGAAGAGTAGCCTCATCCCAATATTCCTGTGGAAGAGAGCACATTCGGATCCAGATGGGGGCCCAGGAGAAGTCCTCTTTTTTAGGGCAGAAATGTTTTACCCAGTTTCTAAGGTATAAGCCTGCAGAATTGAAAAAGTAGGGGCCTCATTCTTCCACTCGAGCCTTATCTTCCAGATGATGAAAGATGATTGTGAAAAAGCCTTTGGATCCTAGCTATAAGTCGAAATGCGCTTTGGGTTTCCATTTGGCAGCAATCCATCCACGAAGAGCTTGTTCTGTTGGCCAGAATCCCATAAATTTATCGATTAGAGCATGGTCTTTCATTTTTTGTGCTCTGGCGTTAATCCTTTCTGTCGGTAGAGTTAAGCAGGGGTGCTCGGTCGAGCATGAAATACAAGATTTATTAGCACTGGGAGGAGGATTACCTTTTTCCAGGTTGGGGTCGATGGCTATCTTTCCAATGGGCGATTTTGCTTCCAACCTGATGGGGATGTCCGCTGAACCGATTTTCAATGTGCTGCTGGGGATCATGAGATTATCTGTATTTAGATTTGTTGGGAGAGGCAGGGAAGAGCCTGGATCACCTGATCCCCCCCGGATGTGGACGCCATGATGTCACATAGTACTGGGAGAATAGTTGCAAATCAATATCTGTACAGAGGATGCAGAGAAGGATAGTCAGAGCGCAGCGTAGGGTTTGGGTTTAGTGACAAACCCTACCAGAGCGGTTTGACTCACATTCTCTAGCATCCATTTTCTTTAACGAAGAAAGTGGTGTGGATTATTGTTTTACACCTTCTTGTACATTTATTTTCCAATTTGGTTTCAAAAAATGCTTGCTTTGAAGAAACTCTTCATGGATGTCTTGTATTTATGAAATGCCTACCTAGTTGAATGAAAATAAAAGCCAAAGCCTCCTATCAAATGTTTGCACTATATGGATTTGAAAATAGGAATATCCTTGTGCTATTTTTATATAACCTAACCTCGTATGCTCACAGTCTAGCTATGAACTACTTATATAGGGTGTTATGTAAAAAAAGTGTAAATTTGCAAAAATGAGATTAGTAAAATGCATGCCACGGTCGGAACATTTGTCAATAAATGAAATAAATATGACAAGAATGAATATAGTTACATTGTTCACAAAACCATTTTTCATATTCCTAAAATTATTTGTCATTTTCCCACAATGAATCTTCCAATATTACACTTTTTCAATCCATTCATGCTCAGAGTTGAGCTATGGACTGTTGGAATAATCAAAACCCATCCCAAGATTTAGGATAAAATAATTAATCTCTTTTGATTAATTCCTAGGTACTACACTATCTAGTTTGCACCCAAACCCATTTTTTAGGTCAAAATTACCAAAAATGCCTCATGGAGCAAGTTAGAAAGATTCTGGATAAGATCCTACCAATCCACAGACTGCACAGAATGGAAACTACGCATTACTACCTTTTCCAGTCTTTCCATCTTTTTTGCAGTTTTAAGGTAGACTGCCTTGTTTTTGGAACCAACACACCTCCCTTATTTTCATCATATAAAATCATGATAAATTCAACTTTCCATCACTTATGAGCTGTACACACTCATTGACTAAATTCATGAGCCTCTTCACTGATTTGGAAAGTGCTTTATCCACATATGGGGGATTTTGACTAGTTTGGTAAGCCTGCTTTTGTACTAATTCGAATAGATTCCTAAAGCTTTCGAGTCCTTATAGTATTTATTATATTAGAAGCATACATCTGTTTAATGATGGCTGATGTAAATTAATATCATCAACAGTTTATGGATTATCACGTATTTAGTCTCCTTCTTGAGTGTTTCTTGCATATTTTCAAGCAATTTTGTGAGTTCAATTGTTCTAATCTTGGGCTTAATTTCCACATGGTATCATAGCCACAATAGCTCGATTGTTCTTCTCTTCAATTTTATTTTACAAGGTCGACATCACTCACTGGGAGTGCATACTGTTTGGTCAAAGGGTGCAGCTGAAGTATGTATCAATCTTAATCAATCATCTTGAATCCATTCAACTAATTCAAATGGAAGGAAAGGATGGAGATACCAATTAGGAGTAAAGGCCTCTTTAGAGTGACTATGGAAACATAAGCTGAGCCTAATGCAGCAACATAGAATATCAAATGGAATAATAGGAGAGATGAGGTGTATGGTCTCTTATGTCTCAGCATTTCCAGAGACCTTCTATTTCATCTTAATGGTCTTACATCACCGAATGAAGTATGAGAGAAACTTCAAGATTTGTTTGGGAAGATAGATAAGATGAGAGGTTATCGACTGGAGAATGAGATGATAGCATTGAGTCCAAGGAGCTTCGAAACCTTGCAAGTATACTTCTCAAAATTCAAGTCATTGGTTTTGCAGCTAAAATGGTGTGGTATTGATAAGGAATATGAACAACTAATCTTGGCCATTCTTTTGAAGCTTGGTCCTGATTATTCATTATTTTTTTCTACCTTCCATGCCTCCAAGTTGACAACTCAAAATTGGAAGATGCATTCATTGGAAGATTTCATGGAATCCTTGACTCGGGAGAAAAACAAATTGGTCTTGATGGTCACCATTAAACCATCCAAAGATCAAGCTTTGGTTGCTAGAGATTCCAAGGACAAGAAGAAGGCTAAGAATCCTCTAGATAAAAAAGGAGACAAGTCCAAGTCTCAAGAGGAGTCCTCAGACTCCAAGAAGAAGAACTTTCAGAAGAAGAAAGGTAAAGTTGAAGGAAGAAAGTGCGCATACTGTGGTAAGGGATTTCATCCTGAGAGCTCTTGCATGAATAAGCAGATAGATATGCTGACTCAACTCCTGGAGAAGAACAAAATCTCCCTCCCTGGTGGTGCAAGCAAGAAGGAAGGAGGATCCAGTTTTGAAGACCAAGAGAGAGTTCATGCCCTGGTTGGGATCAGTGTAAGATCTCCTTCCTTTACCATCGATTCTAGAGCTTCTAGGCACATGGTTTCAACAAAATAATCCTTCTCATGTCTTGATTATTCGAAGGGTCATAAGATTTTGCTGGGAGATAACTCAGAAACTGAAAGCAAGGGTAATGGTAGCATTGATTTTTTACCATGGTTCCTTCTATGTCCTAGGTCTTGTTGTTATTGTCTTGTCAAACTACCAGATGACCCACACTGGGTCTCCTAATAAGGTTTTTTTTCTCTCCCAATGAACTTGAAATCTCTGATATTGTAAATGGCATATTCATTGTGAAATTTTTTGTGGATCAAAGTCTAGAGTTTAGAGTTTCTCACACTTCATGCCTTACTCTAACCCCTCTACTCTCCTCACACATGCCAATGAAGCAAGAAAACTTTGGCATGAGAGGTTTGGTCATCTAAACTATAAGTACCTTTCATATTTGTGTGATAAAGATGTGGTTTCAGGATTACCAAAAATACTTTTTCCAAAGGAGTCTGTCAAGGTTGCATTCTAGGAAAACATCAAGAGAATAAGTATGAGAGAGTCAGTCATGAGTGAACCTCAGAACCTCTTGAGATAATTAATAGTGACATTAATGGTCCCTTTCCTCATATTTCCATGATTCAATCCAAGTATTTCCTTACTTTCATAGGTGAATTTTCTAGGTTTTGTGGGTTTACTTAAACTCAAGTCTGAATTTTTTGACCACTTCAAGGTTTTCAAGGCCTTGGTTGAGAACCAGCCTGGGAGGAGAATAAAGATCCTCAGATCTGATAATGGTGTTGAATATGTCAAGTCTGAGTTCATTAATTATTGTAAATATGTAGGTATTCATATGCAACACTCTATTCCTTACACACCTCAGTAGAATGGTGTGGTAAAGAGGAAGAATAGAAGTCTCAAGGAGATGGCTACTTGTATGTTGGAGTCTAAGAATTTGCCACCAAATTTTTGGGCTGAAGCTATAAAATGTCAATCCTACATCTAGAATAGGGTGCCACACAAACAAATTTTTGGATTTACCCCTTTCAAAGCTTGGAGTGGGCACATACCAGACGTGTCTCATTTCAGGATTTTTGGCTTAAGAGCATGGGCTAGAATTCCACTAGATAAAAGGAGGGATTTGGAGCCTCAAAGCCAAGAGTGCCTATTTTTTAGGTATTCTAAATATTTGAAAGGGTAAAATATGATCAACATGAGCACTCAAAAATCCTTCATTGAAAGGAGTGTTCAGTTTGAAGAAGAGCCTATGGTAGCAACAGAAATTGGAGAGTCCTCCTCACCTCCTCCACCTTTGGTTGTAAAGGAAGGAACTAATGAAATTTTTGATTCTGATATGTATGATAATTATTATTTAATTTCATATCAAAACATCCCCACAATTCCAAATTGGGAAGCAAAAACTATCCATGCAGCTGGGGAACTAGCTGGGAATCCTAGAGATCCTAGGAGAACTAGATCTCAGTTTGAGAGTGCACTTTCTGTCAAGGACCCTTATTTTGATGATAAGTGTTTTATAATGTTTTAATATGATCCAAATACATATTAATATGCATTTTAATACCCAATATGGAAAACAACCATGAAGGAGGAATTTTATTCGCTCCAAAAGAATGATACATGGGATCTAGTCACTCTCCCCCGGAGAGGAAGCTAGTCAAGTGTAAGTGGGTTTTCAATCCTAAATTTGTTGTTGATGATTCTCATTTGAAATATAAAGAAATTTTAGTGGCCAAGGGATTCTCTCAAGTCCAAGGCATTGACTACAATGAGACCTTTGCACCAGTTGCAGAGATGGACTCCATAGTGACTAGTTTTGGCCATTGCAGCTTCGAAGCAGTTGAATGTACATGACATGGATGTGAAGAGTGAATTATTACATTGTTATATGAAAGAATAAATATATATGCATCAGCCAAAATTTTTTGTGACTAATCCATCTCTTGTGTGCAGGTTGAAGAAATCATTGTATGGGCTAAAACAAGCTCCCAGAGCTTGGTATGCCAAGATTGATGGCTTTTTGCTACCATTGAACTACTGTAGATGAAAGTATGATCCAAATGTCTATTTGAAGCTCATTAATGGTTCCTTAATCATCATTTTATTGTATTTGTATGACCTATTTATCACAGGAACTTCCAAGAAATAAATTTCCTCCTTGAAGGATGCAATGAACCATGCCTTTTCTATGACTGATTTGGGATTGTTAAGCCAATTTTTGGGGTTTGAGATTTCTCAATAAAATATTGGAATCAAAGTAAATCATTCCAAGTATGCTTCGAATATTTTGAATAATTTCAGAATGAATGATTTCAAGCCAAGCAAGACTCCTTTCCTTTCAGGAGTTAAGCTTGAAGAAGCGCAATCAACTCCATTGGAAAAAAATACATTGTATAGGAAACTAGTTGGTTGTATTCTCTATTTGACTCATAATAGACATGATATATATTATGCAGTGTGATAATTTTATCTAGATCTGTATCTAGGAGTGCAAGAGACTCTCACAATTTGAGTTAGTTTGCAAAAACCAGCAAAATGCTTGAAAGAGGAAAAAAATTACATACACATGTGAACACAAAGTTAATTTTATTGAAATGTGTAACATTTTAATGTGTTTAGATCAGGTATATATTACATATGGAACAATTCATGAGGATTAGGAATCCATTTGGGAGTGTACATGTGACATGGCCAAAATTGACTTCAATACCCCCTAGGTGGACCAATCAAGCTCCAAGTCAGCCCAAATAGTCACAAAACCTCAAGTGAACATTTGTGAAGTGTTTTGGGGATATAATGAGTCCAAGGCATGCACGAGTGAGAAAATAGAGGTGTGTGGGAGGTTCCATGTGACAATAAATGTTCCTAGGAGAGACAAAATGGACAAAATACATCATTAGCGCCCCTATTAAAACCCATATTCCCCAAATCAATAAGGTAGAGCTCCAAGAAATTAAATGAGGGAAAAAATGTGTTGGGTTGGCCAATATAGAGTGCTGGTGCATGTGTGAATGATATGAAAATAACTAGTTCACCTCCTAGATCAAATTCCCTAAGTCTAAACCATAACAACTTAATGCTTAGAAGCAAATGAAATTGACTAAGGTATAAACTAAGGTACTAAGGATGGATTATTGTTATAACACCCCCCCCCCTTAACCTTGACTTAGTAGAACTTAACAAAAAAAATTATGGAGGCCTTGGCAACAAAGGCTCAAGTCACCTTTTACAACAGAAATTTATTTGTCCATGAAAAACAAGGAAAAGAGGAAAACCACATGGGAAAAAAACCTCTCCTAAAAAATGGAAATGGGGCTAAAAATATGAAGGTGAATGGAATCCATCACCATGCATCACTCACTCTAAGCAATGATCTCAAGTAAGTGAATGTATTCTCAGTAAAACACTTGGTGAAAATATCAGCAATTTTCATGGTGGATGGGCAATATTGCATGCCTATCACCTAGTCATGTACTAAGCCACAAATGTAGTGCATATGGATCTCTATGTGCTTGGTACCCTACCTCTATACTGCATATGTATAAATCTTGATTTCACTTTAATTTTCACATCAAATGATAGTGGGTGAATCAAGTTCAACATCAAGGTCCCAAAGAATGCCTTACAACCACACACATTGTGTGGCTGCATTCATTGCTCCTCTATATTCGACCTTAGCTAAAGAAAGGGAAACAGTGTGTTGTTTCTTACTTAATCAGAAAATGGGACCATTGGAAATCATAAAGACAAAACCTGAAGTGGAATTTCTATCATTGGGATCTCCATACCAATCTGAATCAGAAAATCCTACTAGTTCTAGTGGAGAACTAGTTGCATAGTGTACCCCAAAACTCCTGGTGCCTTGAAAATACGGAAGGATATTCTGGGATTCCTTCCAATGGAAATCATATGCTAAATCAGGTCTTGTATGAGTGAGATACAACAAGTTCCTGACTAGCTTCCTGTACAATGAGCAATCTATCAAAGGAGAGTCGCCAAATTCACCTAATTTTATGCCAGAAAGAAACAGGAACTTGGTTGCCTAGAAATTTTAAAATTTAATAGCAGTTCTGAAGCATGCTTATGTTGGCTGAGCATTACGACTCTTTCAGATTGCTCAATTTCCAAACCAAAAAATTGTTTTAGAAATCCTAGATCAGCCATCGCAAATTCACTGTGTAGAGATGCTTTCATTGATCCAATTTATGTGGTACAACTCCCTGTAATTAAGAGGTCATAAAAATACAATATAATAACTAGAAATACATCACCATTTTTCTGCAAATACACATTAGGATCATACTTGCATCGAATAAAACCAGTTGAAAGCAAAAAACTGTCCATTTTGGCATACCAAGCCCTTGGGGCTTGCTTGAGGCCATAGAGTGAATTCTTCAACCTGTAAACAAGGGAAGGATCCTATTGGAAACCTTCAAGTTGTTGCATGTATATATATTCCTGTAGCTCACCATGGAGGAATGTACTCTTGACATTCATGTGGTGAACCTCTCATCATTTACTAGCAGCAATGGCTAAAACTAACTTGATTGAATCCATCTTTACAACTGATGCAAAGGTCTCTGTATAGTCCACTCCTTGGACTTTAGAAAAGCATTTGGAAAATAATCTAGAATTATATTTAATATCAGAACCATCTTCATCAACTTTGGTCCTATAGACCCAATTACATTGCACAAGATTCCTCTTGGGAGGAAAGGGAACCAATTCCCAAGTCTCATTCTCTTGTAGAGAATTGAATTCATCTTGCATGGTTGATTGCCACCTTGGGTCATGAGGTGATTCTTGATATGATTGTGTATTAGATCCAATAATCATATAACAATGCTCAGTAAGATAAATTTCACTTGCATAAGAAGCATTGCAAAATTGTGATCTTGTTTTCCTAGGATTTATAGGATTGCCTACTAGATCTCCAAAAGCTTGTATGGTTTTCTCAGCCCACTTGGGACTTTATGGTGATTCGTATACAAAAATGTAATCTTAATCCATGTAATTATAATAAAAATAAGAGTTTGAATCATCACTTATATCATCATGGTGTTGAGAAGAAGAGCATTCCCCTGGTGCTACTTCAAAATCTCGTATAATTTCCTCTTTGAATTGCACACTTCTTTCAATGAAATTTTTGTGTGTGGATGTATCAAATATATTGTAGCCATTTGTGTCTTCACCATACCCCACCATGATACATTATTTTCTCTTTGGCTGCAATTCCTTCCTCTTTTCTGATGGAATTCGAGCCCATGCCCTTGAGCCAAAAATCATGAAATGTGAGATGTTTGGTTTGTGACCAAACCAAGCCTCATAGGGTGTTTTCCCTTTCATTGATTTTGTGTAAATCCTTGTTATGAATATATGCAGCACAATTTATGGCTTCATCCCATAGCTTATCACTCAAATCCTTTTCCTCAATCATGCATGTAGCCATCTCCTTGAGAGAGCTATTTTTCCTCTCTGCCACACCATTTTGCTGAGGTGTGTAGGGGACCAAATCCTGTATTTGGATGCCACATTCCTCACATAGGTGTTGAAATTTTTTATTCACATACTCTTTACCATTATCAGTCCTAAGTATTTTAATATTATTCCCACTTTGATTCTCCACCAAGGCCTTCCAAATCTTGAGTGTCTCAAAGACTTCACATTTGAGCTTTAGGAAGTATACCCAAGAGAACCTTGAGAAATCATCTATGAAAGTGATAACATACCTTGATCCTCCATATGAGGGAGTGGGAAGAGGACCAATGAGATATGAATGCACCAATCCAAGTGTTTGTGTATCTCTCCTTTCCTTCCCCTTCTCATAGCCGCACTCTGGATGCTTTCCCACCACACAACCAATGCAAGCACCATTGGAAGATTTGATAGGAGGAATCCCTTCCACCATGTCATAATTGTTCAGTGCTTGAAGTATTTTTAGTTCATATATCCAAATATCTCATGCCATAGCTTGGAGGTATCATTGGCATGAGAAAGAAGCGCTTTCTCCTTGGAATTCAGAATAATTTTGGAGAATTTATACATTCTAGCTTGGTGATCTGCATACCCCAATGCCACAAATTTGTTGGAGGATATTTAAGCTATATCTACCACATATGGAGTAAATGTTACTCTCTTGGATTCTCCATTATGTGTCATTTGGTATACTGACAACAAATTTGCTGCCAATTCTGGTACATGGAGGACATCATTGAAATATCCATTGTCAAGGTCGATTCTACCAAGTCCCTTGGTCTGGATCTCAGACTCATCTCCCATTCAAACAGCTAGGGCACTATTCTAATTCATGGAAGTGAAGAGTTTTCTAACAGAGGCCATATTTCTAGATTCTCCCAAATCAATGATGAAGGTTGAGGGATCTGGAGAACCTGCAACCAAAACATGGCATTTCTCCTTGTTTTTAGAACCTGAGCTGCCATCCTTCTTCCTTGTGCCATCTGGGACTGGAATGTTGTTTTTCTCCAGTAGTTGTGCCATCATATCAATGTTTTTATTCATGCATGAGCTATCTAGATTCCATCCCTTGTGGAAATAGGTGCATTTGGTTTTCTCCTTGCCCTTCCTGTCCTTTTCCTTGCAATGATTCGAACCCCCATCAAGATTCTTGGGTCTGTCTAGTTTCTTCTTCTCTAGCTATTTCGAATCCTTGGATTTCTTCTTACGATTGGATGCATTTAAAACACCAGCATTGAGATCTCGATCCTTGGTTGCTTTGATGGTGCCCTTTTAAACAAGCTTACCCTGCTCTTGGGTCATAGACTCCATGAAGCTAGCTAGAGATGCCATTTTCCAGTTCCGAATGGTTATCTTTCCAGAATGAAATGTGTTAACAAACACTGAGTATTCTGGAGCCAACTTCGAAAGGCTTTATAGTGTTATATTCTCTTCCTTCTTCTTGATTCCACACTGCTTGAGTTGAAGCACCAAAGACTTAAATTTGGTGAAGAACTCCTGGATGGTGTCAACATGCGTTGGGATCAGGGTAATGATCTCGTTTTCAAGCTGATGCCCCCTCATTTCATCAGTTTTTCCAAAGAGAGATTTAGGATTCTTCCATAAATAATTTGGGGTAGTCAAATTTTCAACATGAAATAGTAGATGTCTTGAAATGCTTAGACACACGAATCCAAAAGCTTCATATACTCTGTTGAAGTATTTCGACTTCTCTACTGCAGAATTTGGCTCCACTTCTGTACCCATGGTGACCTTGTAGAGACCCTTATATCTCATTTGGATGACATCTTGGCCTTCCATTCAAAGTAATTGAATGGAGTGAGCAAGATGTGGTTTTTTTCCATCTCTGCTTGCGCTAGTGGTGAGATTTTGTTGAAAGTACCTGCAAAAAATCACTTAAACTTTATCCGAAAAATCTCTCAAATGCATCTCAAACACTCAATATTGATCTAAAACTCCAATCATCTATGATACCATGTGATAATTTGATCTACAGCTATATCTAGGAGCGAAAGAGACTCTCATAATTCGAGTTAGTTTGCAAAAACTAGCAAAAAGCTTGAAAGAGGACATAATTTACATACACATGTGAACACAAAGTAAATATTATTGAACTACATAACATATGAATGTGTTTAGATAAGGTATATATTACATCTGTAACAATTCATGAGGCTTAGGAAGCCATTTGGGAGTGTAAATGTGACATGGCCAAAATTGACCTCAATCTCCCCTAGGTGGACTAATCAAGCTCCAACTCAGCCCAAAAACTCACCAAAACCTCATGTGAACGTTGGTGAAGTGTACTAGGGAAATAATGAGTCCAAGGAATGTGTGGGTGAGAAAATAGAGGTGTCTAGGAGGCTCAATGTGACAATAAATGCTCCTAGGAGAGCCAAAATGGACAAAATACATTTTTAGCACTCTTAGTCAAACCCAGATTCCTAAAATCAAGGAGGTAGCACTCCAAGACATTAAATGAGGGTGCACATGTGATGGGTTGACCAATATAGAGCACTGGTGTACGTGTGAATGGTCTAAAAATAACCAGTTCACCTCCTAGATCAAATTCCCCAAGTCTAAAACATAGTAACTTAATGCTTATAAGCAAATGAAATTGACTAAGGTATAAACTAAGGTACTGAGGATGGATTATTGTTCTAACATGTAGTGAGTGTGGCTTCCAGACACATGGATCAGCCTCATGACATCCATTGGAGGGAAACAAAAAGAATCCTAAACTTTGTACAAGGAACAAAAACTCATGGGATTCACTATGTTGCACAATCTAGCCTAGAGTTGATTGGTTTTACTGACTTTGATTGGGAAGGTGATAACACTCATAGGAAATCAACTTATAGATATGTTTTTATGCTTGCAGATGGACCAATCATCTGGTCAAGTAAGAAACAAAGTGTCATTTCACTTTCATCTACAGAGGAAGAGTATAGAGGAGCCATGAATGAAGCCACTCAATGTTTGTGGTTGCAGGGAATACTTGGAGAGTTTGGGATCGAGACAAAGAATTCTACAGTAATATATTGTTACAACCAGAGTACCATTCATATCTCAACTGATCCATTACTAAGGAAGAGGACCAAACACATCAAGCTCCATATGCACTACATCAGAGGACTTGTGCATGATGGGGTCATTGATATGCAATATTTCCCTTCATCTGAGCAAGTTGTAGACATATTCACCAAAGTATTTCCAGAGAGGAATTTCAACAATATTAAGTATTTACTTGGGATAGATGATCATGTTGTGAATATAGATTGAAGACCATATTTCATACAGTTATTTTCATGTCCATGTTTGAGGGAGGATTTTCCCACTTGTGGTTTTTCCTCTTTTCCTTGTTTTGTATGGACAAGCAGTATGTAAAGGGTGACTATGTCTTGTTGCTAGGACCTATATCTCTGATATTTTTCTAACCCATTTTGAGGTCAAACTTGCCAAAAATTCCTCATGGAGTGAGTTATAAATATTCTGGATAATATCCCGCCAACCCACAAACTAGCCAAAATCGAAAATGCGCATTACTTCTCTTTCCAGTCTTTCCATTTTTTCTGCAGTTTTAAGGAAAAAGCTAAAGCTAGTTTTAAGGTAGACTGCCTTGTTTTTTGCACCAAATCATCTCCCTTCTTGTCCTCATCTAAAAACATGATAAATTCAAATTTTTATCACTTATGACCTGTACACACTCATTCAGCAATTTTGTGATCCTCTTCATTGATTTGGAAAGTGCTTTATCCACCTACGGGGGATTTTGACTAGTTTGGTAATCCTGCTTTTGTACCAATTCAAATAGCTTCTTAAAGCTTCTGAATCCTTGGAGTATATATTTTATGAGCAGCCTACATCTATTTAATGTTGGCTGATGTAAATTAATATCATCAACAGTTTGTGGATTATCACATATTCAGTCTCCTTGAGTGTTTCTTGCATATTTTCAAGCAATTTTGTGAGTTCAATTGTTCTAATCTTGGGATTAATTTCCACACTACTTAGTAAAATGCATTCCACACTTTGTACATTGGTCAATATTTAAAATTAAAACCACATGTAGGAATCTAGTTACATTATTCGAAAAAAGCCTATTTCATATTACTAAAATGATGTATCATTTCCCAAGTGAATCTCCCAAGATGGTAGTTGTTCAAACAACTTATGCTTAGAGTGAAGTTATGGAGTACTTATACAACTTGGTATGTAAGAACAAATTATAAATATGGAAAAATAAAAATATAATAATTCATAATGATGTGAAATGGGGAAATAAATCATTTCCAATTGGAATCACTCAAAAAGACCCAAATATGAAGCCTCTACATATGTTTTTCTATGATGGGTTTTTATATGTAAAAATACTATAATTGCAAACTTGGAATATTTAATTAATACAATATGAATTGAATACACTAATTCTCATAGAGGTTTTTGTAAACCATACATCTGCCTCCAATAATGTACTCTCACTGTCATAAAAGGTCATGTTTATGGAATAATGCAAGCATTTGAATATGCCTAACTTGGAAAACATATGAGTGTATATACTGCATACTTGGCTTTGAAAAAATCTGGGCCTCTTTGAAATTTGTGAAAACCAATATATTTTGATAATGAATAGGAAAATAAAATTATTCAAAATTATGTGAAATGGGTAAGTGTAATCACTCAAAAAACCCAAATATGAAGCCTTTGCATACATTTTCTATGATGGATATTTTTTTGTAAAAATGCTAAAATAAAAAATTTGTCAAGTTTAATGTAGACATTGTATATTGAATCCAAAAAATATGAAAGAGGTTTTTGTCAACCATACACCCATCTACAATAATGTACTCTTACTTTCATAAAACATCATACTTATGGAATATGATGGGCATTTTAATATTCCTATATTTGCTGGCTATGTTTTATACTACATACTTAGCTTTGAAAAATCTTTCCATTATTACAAAGGATAGTTAGTTGCATGGAATTTTAGAAGGACGAGTTTACACCCCATCAAATCCTCCAATCATATAAAATCTAATGAAAAAGGTTGAGCATTAAAACTAAGCCAAAAGTGTGAGAATTAATTGTTAATAATCCATTTTTTTTTCAAATCATACGAGTTACCTTAACTCAAGCCATTCGTATTTGATAGTTAGATCATTTGTACCAAAAGTTATATGCATTTTCAGCTTATTATGTAACAGGTTATTTGGATTTGTGGCACACACGAATTATTTTCCCATCAAATACAAACTAATAATAACAAATATGGTACTTTCTAGATCATGTGGTCCAACCATTACTATTTCAAATAACCCTAAGTATCACTCTTGTCATCGTGAAGTTATTTCAATTGCCATGTAAATTAGTTTATTATTAAGTAATGAGAAGAAATGTATGTTGCTGAGCTTTGGGAAGAAAAGGTGGTATGAAATTGGGTTCATCTATGTTAACAATTATGTATCAACCACGTGCAATATCTTAATTACCTTCTCATTTTGGGAATTGAATTCGGCAAGTATGAGGGTGTAGGCAAGTATGAGGGTGTAGTAACATTGATCTTGGGCATTATCCCTCCTCTTTTTTTGGGGGGTTACTATAGGTGAACCATCAATTAAGTATACAAGGTCTCTTCCAACATGAAACCCAATGCAATGCTCCCATTTATGGAGAAGGATGCTCTCATTTATGGAGAAGGAAGTGACAATAATGACATAAGATTTTGGAGGATTGCTTGGGAGGATATTCACACAAAGGATATGATACCACTCAAACAACAAGTTGGACGACACTGATGTCATATAGGAATGTTACAGATGGGATTGGTATGCACCCAAAAGCAATTGGAGGATACAAGAAAAATATTAGCAGATCAACAAGAGGAGAATGATAAACTAAACTCGTGTCTTAGCTTGCTCGAGGCAAAAATCAAAGAGGGTTACAGGATACACCCACAAAACAATCCTATTTTTTTAGTTGGAGGCCTCGTGGAAGAACAAATAGTTAATGAGCTCCAGAATATTGTCAATGCAGAGATACATGAAGTAAATGCTAAAGAGCATGAATTTCCCTTTTATAAATTCCTCTAGATATGCATTAGACTATGTTTCTAATTTGATCTTTTGTAACTTTGTCTACAAGTCACCTATGGAGTTTTGTTGTAGTTTTCCAAATAATTCCAATAGAAGCAAAATAATGAAAACCCCAAATGTTTCGGCTGCAATATAGCTTATGTAATATTTGCTAGTGAGAGTTGACCGGTTCAATGGAAACTAGTCACCTTTTAATTAATACAGATACCAGTTTTTGTAAAATACATATTTGTTATGTAAAAGCAGAGTGAAAATATACAAAGTTGGTCTCTGTAAAATGCAAGCGTGGTAATAACTGCATATTTCATTAATTGAGACTAAGAACACGGGCTTCAAGCTAGATATGTTGTTAACAAAAACCTCTTTCAGATTCCTAAAATTCAGTTGCATTTGTTCGCATTTAATTTGTCAAAATGGATTTTGTTTTTGGTTTTGAACCCATTTTTACCTAGACTAGTAAAATGCACACCCAACCCTCATTATTGGGTCTTTTCGAGTGCTTTCAGTTAAAAATGGCATGTTTTACTATTTTCCACCTTTTTGTATATCTATTTTTTTTTAGTTTGAGTTCAAAAAATACATTTGTGCATAAAAACTTCATGGTTGTCTTATGTTTATGAAATGCCTACCTACTTTGATAAAATTGTAATCCAAACCCTCCCTATTAAATGTTTATAGTAAATGGATTTGGAAATATGATAGTTAGAAATATTGAGAAGAGTATCCTTGTTTTGATTTTTTTTCACAAGGAAAAAAAACTTGTTATTCATAGTAATGCATCAAAGTTACATATATAGGTCAATATATGTCTTCTCTCACCATTTATCAATAACTAATCATCACTAAGATTCAATTAATTAGAAAAATATAGATTCATTCAAACTGTTCACCTATAACATATCCAAAATGACTTCACAGTAATTGAGAGTACAAAATTGATATAATGTATGTTCTATCCAACTACTGTGCAATTTTTTAACAACGGAGCTTATAAGAATTGGTCTAATCACAAAATGAGATCTTTTACATACTATCCAAAGCTAGAAACACCTCAAAAAATGACACAAACTAAGAAATCGTCATGCTCCCTTTTTCTTTCAAATTTTGTCCTTCAAAGAGTTCATAATTTAGATACCCTTCATCATATCCCAAAGCCTTTTTAGATAGGAAATAACCTTCATAGTTGTATTGTCTGTAAATATGATCGATAGAGAGATAATTGAAATAAGATTTCAATCCTTCAATTCTATCTTTCCATTGATCCAACAAGGAGACAATAAGATTAGCTTTCCCAACTGTCTAGTCTATTATTACTTGAGAGTCACCTGCCACCTGTAATGGAAAATTATTTTTATTATGAGCAAAACATAATAAACCCCAAAGCACCATGAGTTCTTCCCTAGTGTTTGTTCATTCCCCACATCCCATCCAAATTTGATATATAAGAATACTATTGATTTTGATAAACATTTATGCTCAACATAGACCATTATGTGAGGCTCCATCAAAATGACCAATAGGATAATCTTAAGAGAAAGAAGGAACAATATATTGAATAGTTACCTTTTCTATAATGTATTTATGGTGTTGATTATAAGTTTCAAACATTTTAGAAACAACTATATTAAGATTTAACATAGAATCATTAAAGACAATGCTATTTATATGCCTCCATATTCCCCACATAATAAAAAGAGGTACCTTCCTATGTAAGATGTTGAGCGCAATCCATTGCAAAAGACAATATTCAATAGTTAAGTTTGTCCAGTAGAAAGGAATGTGAAGGCACTTAGCTACCTCTATCCATACATTTTGTGCAAACCTACATAATACAAACAAGTGATCAGCATATTCCTCATTGTTTTTGCATAAAGGAAATAAATTAGGTCCAACACCTCCACTTCAAATATAATTATCCTATCATAACTCTATTTTCCAAAGTTGACCAAAAGAAAATATTTAATTTTAAAGGAACCCACCACTTCCATATCAGATGATACCACCATTTGTCTTTTGTTTCCACTGAGGTTGATATGAAAGCCTCATAGGTTAATTTTTCAGTGACATGATTTGTAGCAATGTTCCATGACCACACCAACTAATCCACTCCATCAGATAGTCTGATTTCACAATGTGAAAAACCCTTAATGTATTGATCCCATTTCACAGCTAAATCTCCATATAAACCCAAATCCTCAACACAATCCTAATACTTATAAATAGACATGTAAACCCCAAATAAATTGGGTCCATCTTATAAGGGAAAAACACCTTGATATGATCCTCACATGCTCACACTCAAGAAATGAAAAGTGTGATAACAACATTTTTTATTCTTATAAAAACCTGGTGTAAAATGCAATCCATGGGCATAAAAATAATCTTGGTCAGATACAAAAGTAATGAATAAAATCCTGAGTTTCTAAGTTAAAACATAGTGTAAAACTAAAAAACTGGGCTTAGTAAAATGCATACCATTGAAAGTAAGAAATTTGGCTTCAACCTAGCTGTGTTTTTGACAAAAAACTCTTTTAGATTCCTAAAATTAATTTTCATTTGTTCATATTTAATTTGACAAAGTGACATTTTTTTATTTGAACCCTGTTGACCCATTTCAGTAAAATGCATGCCCAACCCTCATTATTGGGTTCTTTTGAGTGCTTTGATAAGTTGAATATGGTGTATTTTACTATTTTCCACCTTCTTGTATATGTGTGTGTGTGTGTCTATGTGCACGTGTGTGTGTGTGGACGTGTGTATGTGTGTGTGTGTATGTGTATGTGTGTGTGTGTGTGTGTGTGTGTGCGCGTGTGCATGTGCGGGTGTGTGTGCGTGGATGTGTGTGTGTGTGTGTGTGTGTGTGCACGTGTGTGTGTGTACGCATGTTTGTGTGCATGTGCGTGTGTGTGTATGTGTATGTGTATGTGTGTGTGTACATACACATACACACGCACACACACACACACACATACAGTTACACACACACCTACACATACACATACGCACACACGCACACACACACACACACACACACACACACANCGCACATATTTGAGTTCCCTTATTTGCCAATAAAAATGTTGACCCACCTCCACATCGAATATCTTGTAGATATGATTCAACGCATTATGTGCATAAACACTTCCTGGCTATCTTGTGTTTATGAAATTCCTACCTACTATAATAAAAAAATGCAAGCCAAACCCTCTTATTAAATGTTTATAGTAAATTGATTTGGAAATAGGATAGCTAGATATATTGAGAAGAATATTCTTGTGTTAATTTTATATAAGCTAACCTCATATGCTCAAAGTCAAGATATGATAGTGCAATACTAACAGTTTTTATTGTTATAAACACTTGGTGTAAAATGCAAGCCTTGAGCATAAAAATGCACACTAAGAATGTGAAATTGAATTTGAATGAGTGAGACATGTTATATCTATATTTTCAAAAAGTGCAGACCCTCAGAGGATATGTTTTGTCAATTTTGGAAACTGTAATAAGTAGTTTTTAGGATAGTTTAAGGACAACATAATTATATTTTCAAGGTCCCATTGGATTCTTTGATGGATCCTCCCAGCTGGGGGTTTGTGGGTCGAAAATTATTATCATAGTCAATAGCAACCACATGTTTCTAATTTGGATGGGTTGTGGTGAAGGTACTAACACTAGAGAAGAACTTATGGCACTTTGGCAATTACCCATTTTTTCTCTTCATAAAGGATTATTGTCTCTATAGGTGGAAGCATATTCGAGACTAGTTATTGATTGGGAATCCAGAAAGAAAGATCTACAAGTGAATATACTATCACAATGGATGTAGAGGATTAAGGAGCTTCAATACAATTTTATTTTTTTACATTTTAAGAATGTCTATAGGTAGTACAACTCAAAAGTTGATTTACTCTCCAAAAAGCATCTATATTGAATGATGGACTCTTTCATTTCAAAGAAATGGTGATAATATTGCAATTTATAATGGAAATTTAGAGGCTTGTTAGACTAAATCACTAGATCGATATCCTTGAGATTTTATCTTTTTGTTTTAGCATGACAACTTCTATTAGGAACATCACTTATTTTTGTTTTCTGTGGACAACATTGTACGAAGATGGATGTGTCAAAGGTTCTTCTTTAATACTTATATAGGGTTTTAGAGTACTTGTGTAATCAACATTTTTTTCAGCATGACAACTTCTATTAGATTCAACACTTATTTTTGTTTTCTGTGGATAGAATTTTATGGATTTAGTTGTGTCAAAGGATCATGTTTACTAGTACTAAAAGATTTTTGAGTATTGGTGTAAACAAAATTTCTTCAGAAAGATGACTTCTATTAGAATCATCACTTACTTTTGTTTCTATGGAAATTTTTTTATGGATATGGAAACATCAGAGGCTCTTGTTTACTAGTTTCTATAGGGTTTTCAAGTACTTGTTAATTAATTGTTGTTCCTTTGTGAGCTTCAGAACACCAAACTTAATTTGGTGAAAGATGGTTCAGAATGTACAAGTGATAGACATATTATGTAATATTCACTTTGATTCAATCTCATAAATAACAAGAAGTAGACCTTTTTCTTGGTGAAAAAAAACATTTGTATATTTTAATTTCAAACTTTGAGATATCAAATATAAAAAATTCTTCCTTGGAAAATAAAAACACAACATTAACATGTCATGGAAAAAAATGAATGGATGTAACAAATAAAACATTCATATATACTAAACAAAAAATTTCACCATAGATTTGTCATACATAGTTTACCATAGATATATTTATTAGATATAACATTTACATCTCCAAATGGGGTACACCGGTCCTCATCCTTGATACATAACAACCATGGATAGTATCCCATTGGTACGAATCCCATGAAAAGTGCACATACACATGAGTTTATAGGATATTATACAAATAGAAAAATCTAAATGTTGGTCCCACTCTCCATTTACCAAGGGGTTGACTATCATTGTTTGATCCTGAAGATGGTTGATACCTATATGGAAAGGTTTTCCATGTATAGAAAACAAACTCCTTAATATTTTCATAGCCATCTATGGTGAACTCTAGTGAATTTTCCTTCTTCACAATCCCATGATATATAGAATGCATTGCAACAAGTTCAAAATTAACCATCAAACTTTCAGTTGAAGAAGGAATTTCCACATCAGATTCATTGTGTATCATGTTCCGAGACCTTATGTGGTTGTGAAATTTATAGGAAATAAGATAAATATTGTGGAGATCAATTCTATGTGGTTGCAATACTCCAATGTATGATGATAATGCATTGACATTGTGTGTTTCATATTTTGTACAGGCAACTAATCTTGAAGTCACTACTTCATCATCACCTTTTGTTGAAAGAAGTTGGAAAGTGGTGTGCTTATTGTCTTTCACAAAAATAAAATGACAAGAAAATGATTCTCCCTTTCGAATGTTATTCCCCCACCTTTTAATAGATATCATAGTAAAGAAAACATCAATAATTCCTACAATAATAAATAAAAGATAACATTAGATACTATAAATATGTTTGTGATGTGAGTTGTGATATCTTAATAATAACTTGCAGAGACAGAATCAACTCATGGAAACAACTCACGGAAACAATCACAAGAAAAACTTGAGGATATTTGTATTATATTGGAGCTGAAATGCTCAAAATATTACAAACTGGAACACTCGATACATACTGGATCACTAGGACTACTTAAAGTATCCGCCACTTTAGGATCACACTAGGAATAAGAAACCTTTGCAGGAATTCAAACTAGATGCGCAAGCTTGTCAATACTTGACCACTATAGAAAGAATCAAATACTTTGTGAGAGGGAGCATAGAAAGACTCTTTGTTTTCCTTCCGATCCCGATTAAATGATCTCTCGTTTCTTTATATAGATTTTTCATCTGATGCCTTGTTACTGGTAAACTGGAAAATTCCAGTCACTAAGGTGTTGTACTCGATAGATTCATGCTTTTGGATAACTCATGAAGAGACATCAACACATGGAGATATATTTATTATCTTTAAAGGACATACAAAAATATATTCTCTCATAGCTTAGAGAGATTCTAATAATTTCCTAAATATAATACGATGGAGATGCTTCTCTTGGTGCATCCACGGAAACCCACGCGGAAACCATTATTAATATAGTACTGCTACAGTGCTGTAGTGTACTAATTATTATACACAGTGGATATTATTTGATGGGAACCCATGAAAGACCATATAATCATGGACTATGATCAGAATCAAATCCATCAAAATCTTTGTCATCATCACTTGCACGAAATATTCTTCTAGGGTCTCCGAGTGGCACCAGACTTTGTGATTGTGCACAGAAATCCTCTGGATCAATCCTCGATATGATGTTGTCAAGCCACTATGGTGGATTCTCTCTGAAACATGCTGAAAATGGAGAATTTTGGAAGTATCGTTGATGAAAATATCCTTGAATTGATACCTCTCCAAAGAAATTGTTTTCTATGAATACATTCTCCTTGCCAATTTCTTGGATGATGTTAACTTGGGCACCTTTCCATACCAAATCAAATTGGAAGACACTGTATGCTAATGCTCCTTCTGCAAACTCATGTTGTAGGGAAAAAATAAACCAAAAAGGTGTAGAAGCACTCAAAGATGGCATCTGAGGAACATATTGGAAGAACAAAAGCTTGATCCATGGACTCCAAATTATGTAGGGACTATTGATGTCTTCACAGTAAAAGATTACTGTGACCTTTCCATGTGCTCTATCCATTTGGTGAATAGCATAATAATCAATCCATCTGAGAGAAGGATCAAATATGTATGCAAAGTGGTGGATTTCTTTCTGTTATCAGTAAAAACCTTCCAAAATAGACATTCACATTGTTTATGTAGTCAATATTGATATCATAGATTCTTCTTCCTTCTAAAGACTCTGTCCTTAACTATAAGATCTTTTTCTAGACCCCTGTTGGCATAAATTGCATTCTAATAGAAAGAAAATCTATACAGAAATGAAAATGGAAAGAGGAGAAAATTTCAACTTGGAATGTTTCTCGAGCACTATTTTGTTGGGAACTTTCTCCTTTGCATAAAAAATTTATTTCTTTATGTTGATGTAATTGTAACTTCGGAATTTATTCATCCATATTCCTTATGTATTGTAAGCCGATGTTTATTCCGGGATGTATTGTAATGTATTTGAGTCATGTCATACCCCGATGTTTATTCTGGGAAGTTTCTATAATGATAAAGTCATGTCAAGTCATTATGGGTAACCCTCCTATTGGTCAAGGGTTAAATTCCCCACAGTTATGGGGCCCTTGGGTTATTAGAATATCCTAGTGAAGTTGAACCTAGGTGAGTCATTGTAAGTCAGGGCAATAGTCCCCACCATTGTGTTACCCTCCTATTGGTCGGAGGAGGCAAAGTCCCCACAAGTGGTGGGGCACTAGGGTTATTAGACACTCCTAGAGATGTCGGCTCTAGTAAGTAATTGCTAAGTGAGGTCGACATGTTGGAGTGCACTTAAAGTGAACAAAAGAATATAAATAGAGAGTGAGCCTCTCTATTTATCTCACTTGCAACACCCACACTCATTCATTGGGGTGCATGAGTGAGAGAGGAGAAGCTCTCTCAGTGAGAGAGAGAGACTGCTGCTGTCGGGAGATCATCTTACTGTTTTCCAGTTTTACTATTTTAGTGCTGATTCTATCTTTGAGGAAGTTGTGGGGTTTTATCCTTTATGGTTTCCCCAAAGAAAACTCTTTGTGTCTCTTGTATTTTGTGATGTGCTTATGTTTTATTGTTGTGCTTGTTATTCTCTCAGTTAAAAGATCTTAAGATCATAATGCTAGCTTATATGATGAAAATCTAACATGGTATCAGAGCTAACCTGAGAAGAAGAAATTGTGTAGCTACATAAGCTAGGTATTCTTACTTTTTGGGTCTCTCTCAACATTCCATTAGAAAAAGTATGCTAGGTTGACTCTCCATTGAAGGGCGCATCTCTCTGTCGAAGCAGAATTCGATTCCGAGCATTTTCAGTTTTTGATGCGGAAATTAGGGCTTTCTATAGAAGAGGAATTTTTGAGTGAGCCCATAATAGGATTGTTCTACTCATCAAAACCGAATTTTAGAGACATGGAGCAAGAAATTTGGTTGGGAGAAACTCCGGGAAAGTCAAACCCTAGTTTGACCCCGAGCTAGGAAAAACCCTAAATACTAAAACTGCTAAGTTTTTGTAAATTCGCTATATCCTGAGATTGGAGAAGTCTAAAGATCTTAAAATTTCAAGAATTGGAGATAAAATCCTGATGTACAATTTATCCAAAATTCAGCCTCAGATTCACTATATTCTGGGAGATATGATCCCTCCAAGTTAGGGTTCTAGCCTCTTCCAGAATTCATCCCTAAAAAGGACACCTGGGGAGAATTGCAATATATTGGGATACAGAGGTCCAAATGGAATTCTAGAAGATGTTCCAGAAAGGGAACAGACTTTAATTTTTGTCCTCCAAATATCCGACTCAGAATATAAACCAGTGACACGTGGAATTTCGTACAAATTCACTGTTCTGAACAGTCTTGTCACAGGTCACCTTGGGAAAAAGGATCTTAAATCCCAAATGGTGAACCTAAGTCTAATGAAACATATGGTGTTAGATCAGGTACATGCGAGGTTACCTCAGTGAGAAATTTTTGACACAGAGGAGCAGTAATTTAGGAGATATCACAGAAATAGTAACAGGCATTTCTGCAAAAGAAATTGGAAAATTAGGGCTTCCTGTTCTGGGAGCTTCCCTCCACTGTTTTCAGAAAAGGAGTACATTGGATAGCTCCAGTTGAAGAGATATATCTGTCTATCTAATCATATCTAAAAAATTCCAAGTTTTGAAAATTAGGGTTTCTGTGACAAACCCTAGTTCAGCTAGCTCCGGAACCAGGACATACACCTCAAATCAGTAAGATCTAATCCTTTGCTATTTTCATTTGAGGTTCTCATTTCAAAGTGATATATCACATCAGCTTGATGATAAGCTTGGTGAAGTTAACAACTTCCAAGTATGGAAGTATATTATCTCACTGAAGAAATGAATTGGACACCTACATGAGTAGAGAGGTTCTAGTTCCAGAGGGAGATGAGGCTCAAAGAATTACTCAAGAAGAACTTGGTCAAGGCCAAGAGGATCATTATTGATTCAGTAATGGATCAAATTGTACTACAAGTGTCTTCCTTAAAGAAACCAAAGATATTTGATTCCTTGACCAAGCTATTTGAAGGGAAGAACATACATCAGAAGATGACCTTAAGAAACCAGTTGAAGAATGTGAAGATTCAGACTGCAGAGACCATGTAGTCATACTTTACAAGGGTCTCTCAAACCAAGAATAGCTTGAAGCTGTAAAAGAAGAAGTGAAGAATGTAGAAGTGGTGATATCCACCTTGAATAGCCTCCCAGGATCATGGGATCCATTCATTTGAGGAATGTGTGCCAGAAGGAAGTGATTATGTTCAGTAGAATCTGGGAAGAAGAAGAAGCTTGACTCATAAGAAGAGAAGAGAAGATGGGAGCAATTGAAGATCAAGTTCTCACCATCCAAAGAATATCCCTCAAGAAATGAGGAATATGAAGAACTCAACTCTTGAAGAATCTCTTATCCACCTTAGCATTTGGATAAGAAACAATGATATTATGAATGGAGAAGACGATGAAGCTGAAGACTCAAGAAGGAGTATACCCACGAAGCAAATAAAGATAAGTATTCAATTGTCATTTCATGATATTGTTTTGTTATGCATTTATTTATATTCAATTGATGTATTATGCATGATAGGATGTTTGCATTAATGACAGTATACTACTAATATGCATGTGATGGGTAAGTAGCTCAGGGTGCTATATAACTCTCCATTGCTACTTATCTAGAATGAAACCTCTTTGCTGACATATTGGATTAGTGCACAATCTCAATGTTGTCCTGGTAGAGATGGAAGGCATCTAGAAAGTCTCAGTGAGATATGGATGAATGTTGTATTGGCTAAAGTAGTTGCATGATCATATATTTATGCATAATTATTTTCCAGTATGAATATTCCTTATGAAATGTTCTAACCATACAAATGCATTTGACTTGTAGGAAAGATCGCATACATAATTGCCTGAAAGCAAAGAAGGATGAAACTTGTTTTGAAGAACAAGTGACGACAGTTCAAGATGAAGAATAATATGACGAATGCAGTGACATCATTGATGTAGAACCTTTCAGCCATGAAGAAGTATCTAAGAAGAAATGGAATACTAGTTCAATAAGAATGATGTCTAGGATGCAGTATCAATACGTGAAGGGAAGTTCGTAGCTCCATCATGCAGTAGATGGAAACATCGTGGGATACAAAGCAAGATTCACAGCATGAGGCTTCTCAAGAAAAGAAGGCCTAGACTACGAAGAGACATTTGCAGCCAGTAAGAGTTGAAACACATACATGATGAGCTTGATGAATATCTTAACTACAAGGTTGATAAAGGATGACAAGCTCACAGATGGATGTGAGATGAACTTTTGAAAAAAAAAGTTCAAAATAGAGGATCTTGGTATCCAATGATCCTAGATGGATACTACTTGTCACTCCAGTATAGAATGTTTCAGTGCATAGAGTACAGAAGACATAGGGAGTATGATGCTCCACTTCAGAGGGAGTGACTACAGAATATCTTGAGGTTCGACATGGTACGACAGGATGGGCATATTACTGATGACTCTAGGATTTACTGAGAGTAAAGTGGATTCCAACCTTTGCTGCAAGGTTGAAGGAGGAAGACCAGTGATGCTCCTGTTATGTGTTGATGCACTATTTTCTAGGCATGGAGGTGTGGACAAGGGAAGTATGTAGTAGAGATCCTGAATATGTTCATGATGATGGACTGCATGACCACACCTATGGCATCAAACATGAAGCTATTGAGTGATGCTTCATTAAAGATGGTTGATGCTACGATGTATCGTCAGATGATTGGGTCATTGATGTAGCTGATGAACATGACACCAGACATTTGCTTTGCTGTGAACACCTTGAGATAGTTCTTGACAGATCCGAGAAATATTCACTTGATTGCTGCAAAACATATTCTCAGGTACTTGAAGGGTACAATTGATTATGGGCTCAAGTACGATACAAATCAAAAGATTAACC
Organism: Pseudotsuga menziesii; assembly: GCA_001517045.1. Lineage (NCBI taxonomy): Eukaryota > Viridiplantae > Streptophyta > Pinopsida > Pinales > Pinaceae > Pseudotsuga > Pseudotsuga menziesii. Next base: position 563,004 of record LPNX010160114.1, read on the forward strand.
TGGAGGGTTATGTTGATTTAGATTGGGAAGGCAGTGCCATTGATAGGAAGAGCACTTCAAGGTGTTAGTTCAGTATGGGATTAGGTGTGATCTCTTGGTTTAGCAGGAAGCAATCCTATGTGGCACTGAGTACAGCTGAAGCAGAGTATGTTGCAACTTGTTCAGCTAGTTGTGAGGCAGTATGGCTGCGGAAGCTACTGCCTGATATATTTGATCTCTAGTTGGATGCTACTTGTATACATTGTGACAACCAGAGTTGCGTGAAGTTGTCAGAGAATCCAGTGTTCCATGATGAGTCGAAGCATATTGAGTTCAAGTATCACTATATCAGGGATATGGTGTAGAGAGGAGCATTGAAGCTCCAGTATGTTGTGACGGAGGAACAGATAGCCGATGTATTGACGAATCCATTGGCTAGGCTGAAGTTTGAGCACTTCAGGGAGAAGCTTGGTGTTCTCTAGATCGAGGTTTCTTCCAAGAGAAACTGATGAGACCCATAGCCATTCTGACATGGTGAGAGGATTGGTTCCTTCCATGGTCAGATGTAAGGGATGAGACATTCTGTCATGGTGAGAGGATTGGTTCCTTCCATGTCAGATATGAGTGCTGAGATCCATAGCCATTCTGACGAGTAGGTCAGATATAAGGGCTGAGCCATTCTGTCACGGTGAGAGGATTCAGTTCCTTCCATGTTAGATATGAGTGCTAAGATCCAAAGCCATTCTGACGAGCAGGTCAAATGTAAGGGCTAAGCCATTCTATCATGGTGATAGGGTTGCTCCCTTCCATGTCATATATGAGTTCTGGCCATTCTGTCAAGTAGGATAGATGTAAGGGAAATTTCCATTCTAGGAATGGAGGCACCTGGTCAGTTACCAGGAACCCTCAGTGTAGGACTAAGTAGCCATTCTGATGTGATAGAGGGACGTGTTCCCACTTGATCAGATGTAAGGGCTAAACCATTCTGTCATGGCTAAAGGATTAAGTTCCTTCCATGTCAGATGTTAGTGTTGGCCATTCCGACGAGCAGGTCGGATGTAAGGGAAAATTCCATTCTCTAGGAGAATGGAGGAACCTGGTCAGTTACCAGGTAGCTCAGTCAAGGAGGACTGGGGGCCATTCTGATATGATTGTAGGATTGGTTCCTACAAGATCAGATGTGAGTGCAAGCCCTTCCATCATTATGAGAAGGATGTGTTCCCGCCTGGATGGATGTGAGTGCTGTTCCTTTTCACAGATGATAGTAGATGTGACTATCATGCTGGTGATTGTAAGTGTAGTGCCTTTCCACAGATGATAGTAGATGTGCCTATCATGTTGGTGGATGTGAGTGTAGTACCTTTCCACAGATGGTAGTAGATGTGCCTATCATGCTGGTGGATGTAAGTGCAGTGCCTTTCCTCAGATGGTAGTAGGTGTGCCTACCATGCTGATGGATGTGAGTGCAGTGCCTTTCCACAGATGATAGTAGTTTGTGCCTATCATACTGATGGATGTGAGTGCAGAGCCATTTCACATATGGTAGTAGATGTGCCTACCATGCTGGTGAATGTGAGTGCTGGGCCTTTCTGATATGATTATAGGATTGGTTCCTACATGATCAGATGTGAGTGCTGGGCATGCCTTTCTGATGAGTAGGTCAGATGTAAGTATTGGGTGAAGATCTACATGATGGCTAGGCCTACAACTAGCATGAAAAAGGTATGGCTCTGTAGAACTTCCTGTGATGAGAAGAATCATGAGATAGCACCAGTGATGATCCAGATTGAGTGATGATGTCCAGTGATGATCCAAATCGAGTGATGATCTAGATCCAACAGTGATGATCCAGATCGAGTGATGATCCGGATCCAGCAGTGATGATCCAGATCGAGTGATGATCTAGATCCAGCAGTGATGATCCAGATCGAGTGATGATCCAGATCCAGCAGTGATGATCCAGATCAAGTGATGATCTAGATCCAGTGATGATGTTCCAGATTGAGTATGATCTAGTGATGATGTTCCATATCGAGTATGATCCAGTGATGATGTTCCAGATCGAGTATGATCTAGTGATGATGTTCCAGATCGAGTATGATCCAGTGATGATGTTCCAGATCGAGTATGATCCAATGACAATGATCTAGGTCAAGTGATGATTCGGATCCAAATGAAAGATGACTTGAAGATGACAAGGACTTGATGATGACCCAGATGATACAAAGAAGAATACTTGTGCTAATAAATTGTGTCGAGAGAATACCTTCCTAGTTAAGAGGGAGTGTTGATGTAATCATAACTTCGAAATGTATTCATCCATATTCCTTATGTATTGTAACCTGATGTTTATTCCGGGATGTATTGTAATGTATTTGAGTCATGTCATACCCCGATGTTTATTCCAGGAAGTTTCTATAATGAGAAAGTCATGTCAAGTCATTATGGGTAACCCTCCTATTGGTCAAGGGTTAAAGTCCCCACAGTTATGGGGCCCTTGGGTTATTAGAATATCCTAGTGAAGTCGACCCTAGGTGAGTCATTGTAAGTCAGGGCAATAGTCCCCACCATTGTGTTATCCTCCTATTGGTCAGAGGAGGCAAATTCCCCACAAGTGGTGGGGCACTAGGGTTATTAGACACTCCTAGAGATGTCGGCTCTAGTAAGTAATTGTTAAGAGAGGCCGACATGTTGGAGTGCACTTCAAGTGAATGAAAGAATATAAATAGAGAGTGAGCCTCTCTATTTATCTCACTTGCAACACTCACACTCATTCATTGCGGCGCATGAGTGAGAGAGGAGAAGCTCTCTCAGTGTGTGAGAGAGATTGCTGCTGTCGGGAGATCATCTTACTGTTTTCCGGTTTTATTGTTTTGGTGTTGATTCTATCTCTGAGGAAGTTGCGGGTTTTTCTCCATTATGGTTTACCCGAGGAAAACTCTTTGTGTCTCTTGTCTCTTGTGATGTGCTTATGTTTTATTGTTGTGCTTGTTATTATCTCAGTTAAAATATCTTAAGATCATAATGCTAGCTTATATGATGAAAATATAACACTTTAGGTAGATATTCTTCTCTTGTGAGCATATCTGCTAAAAAATTTTCTTTTCCTGCTTTCTACACAATGTCGAAATCAAAAGCTTGAAGCCAGATAGATCATCTTAGTACTCTATCATTTCCTTGTTCTAACAATCTTTTATTTGACAAGATTCCTTTCATATGTTTTAAGTTTGTTCTCACCAAAAATTTGACACTTTTTAGAAACAATATGAATCTATGTATCCCTTTCTTTACCACCAAAATCTCTTTGTGTGAAGAGGGGTATTTAATTCTTGTTTCATCAACACTTCCTAAGGTATATGCACATACTTCTTCTCATTTTGGATGTTTATGTAATAATACAGGTGCCCATATTTGGTTAGAAGCATATGTTTCTACTACAAATGGAAGATCCTGGTCTGGTAATGATAATGGAGGGATATTTTGGATATGAATTTTAAGCCTTTTGACTGATGCTGTTATTTCTTCTGTCCAGGAAAATTATGCTTTCAAACTCTGTTGTATTATCTTGGTATCTTTGGCCTTATGCTGGTAAAATTTCCTGATATAATTCAGACAACCAAGAAACCTTTGGATTGTCTCTACATTTGATAAACTATCTGGAAATCTAAGTAATTTTTGCAAGACATGAAGTTACAAAATCACTTTACCATGAGAGATATGTAATCCTAGGTATTCCATGTTTGTATGTGCAATTACAAATTTCTTAGGAACTCCTGATAGAACTAATCTGTGCTTATAAACAAATGAATAAAATTGTTCTAAATGCATCTTATGTTGTGCAATATCTCTATTGTAAATAAGTAAATAATCAATATATAAAATAATAAAATCTAAAGGTTTGAAAATATCTTCCATCCTTTTCTGAAATTTGGAAGGTGCGTTCTTCAATCCAAAGGGCATAACAAGCCATTGATATTGTCCAATTGGAACCAAAAATGTTTTTTTGAATATGTCTTCTGGAGCAATGCCAATTTTCCAAAACCCTCTTTTCAGATCAAATTTGCTAAAAACATTAGCCCTAGCAAGTTTTGCGAAGAATAATTCTTTGTTTGGCAAAGGATACCTAATTGGTTCTAAAGCATCATTTAAAACTTCATAGTTCACAACCAATATTTTCTTTCCTCTCTTCTTCTCTGAATGTTTGTTAACATAGAAGGTCGAGGAATCCCATGAGATTTTGCATAGCTCAATGAGCTTTCATTCCCAAATTTGTTTAATCTCTTCTCTACATGCTTCTTGTTTTGTAGGACTAATGTTATTGGCAGAATCCTTTTGTGGCTTTATTTGTACACCTTGTTTATATGGAAGATTAACATAGTAATTTTCCCTTGTCCATAATGAATCTAGATGATCTGAAGTGCAATCTTCTTTTAACTTATTCACAATGTTTGCAAGAATATAGTGGCCATGCAAATTAGCATGCCTGACAAGTTTCTTTATTTTGGCCAAATATTTTATTGATTCTTTGACTAAGTGTGGTGTTTCTGCAGAAACTCTCATTGTGAATTCTATCTAGGTAGGAACTGTCACTTAGTTGCTTTGTATTGTGAATTCAACTGATTCTTCCTTAAAAAGCATAGGAAAATGTTTTTAACAAAACCATGTCCTAGGAGCATGTATGCCCATGTATCAAAACAATATAGTGTCACATAGGTTCTAACATTTCCAAGTAATATTGGAAAATCTGGGGCAATGTATTTTATTTCTATAAATTATTTATTAACTTCCCTGAAATGAATCCGAGTATGTTGCCAAAAATATGAAGGAATATCTTTGTATTTTCAACAAATACTCATCCCACCTTTGTCAACCTGTGCATCTAGGTCATAAATCTTATATCCTTATTTCTTAATTCCAATAGGTATCACCATTTTGTCACCTAGGGATTTATGTTTTGAAATGAAGGAAACTTCTTTGACTCTTGTTCATGATAGAAGTTGTGTGTTTTTATCAATGTTAACTGAATATTTTCAGAATTCAGTTCATTTAGCTGGTGTAAAGAGCTCCGTATACTTTTAGCAAGATTTGCTAACTGCTCTCTTTCTATCTTTACTTTATTTTCTAGGTAAGTAGTTTTTCTTAAAATAGATGATGTACCTTGGTATTCTGGAACATATTCATACCATCTCTCCTCTTCTTCTTCTCCAAGATTTAATCCTATGGCAGGAATTTTTTTTTGCAAATTATCAATTTTTTCTTGGAGCCTCCTTTTAATGATGACTAATCTTGGAGCCAATTTTTATTTTGTTCTTCTAGGTCTTCAATATGTTGTTTAATATAGGATACTGAAAACATTAGGCATTCGCTAATGAATGTATGTTCACTCTCTGATATATATGGAGATGTTACTGAAATTTTTTCAGAAAAAAAAATTTCTACTCCATTTTCTATGTCAAAGTCACTTCTTAATTCATGAATGGAAAAACATTCTTCTTCAGATTCTGATCTCGAAACCATATCCCATTCGGCAGGATCAAACCCTGTTGTGAACACATCACATATTTTGAATTGTTACTTTGTCTTCTTCTTTGGAAATTTGTTTTCCCAATGGCCTGGTTTTCCACATATAAAACATGTGTACTTATTCCTAGGTTGGTTTATTTTTCCGAAGACGAATCTATTACCTCTCAAATAGTTCTTAAAAGTTCTTCTATTTTTTACAGGAACTGAACCTCTAGAGTAGTGTTCATTGGAATTCTTATAGGATTTCCAATCTTCTTCATACTACGTGAATAAGAAGAAGAAGTACCTTTTGTAGTAGGATTGAAACAACCACAATTGAATGTTTTGCGAAATTGTTGACAGGCAGAAGAGGAAATCAAAAATTGCTTTTTTAATATTTTTCTAGGTCTACATAGAGACGCATTCTTTTTGCAAAGCAGTGAGAACATGTTGGTGTAGACCTACTAAATATAAATCATATATATTTACATGATTATCTACCAAATACCTATTTACCAATTCTGGAACCTTTCCAGGAAGAGAGGCAAGATAATGACAAAGATATGCTATATTCTGATGAGCAGTAATTTTATACAGCATGCCTTGCATTGTGAAAAAATAGTCTTGAAGTAAATCTAAATTACACAATTTTTTACTCATAAACAATTGGGCATGGTGTGATGCATATGGAGGAAAAACACCTAAGAATTCATGTACAAGTGCTTGAAAAAGCACCTCTAAACGATCATGATTTTCTGTGATATCATCTTTTTCTGTATCTGACAACTTTTCCCACCATAACTTGACTATATTAGTGAAATCCCAAGTTATTTGCAGCATTATGTATTTCCAAGATGGATTGGATTCAACTTTTGTTTGGAAATCCCATGCATTGACCTTTTGCAGTAGACTTAGAACTTGATCATGTGTAAGACAGTCAATATTAACTATCAAAGTATTCCTGAACCATTTTGAGAGTTCTTTTTTATCTATTTTTCCTCGACATCTTTTAACTCATTTGTCCACCTGACAAATGGGATTTTAGGATTCCCTTGGCTTACATCAAAGCCTTTTCATTTGGGAATATTATGCTGATAATGGAAAGATTCATTTCTAGTATTCTTACCAGGAAGAGGTACTGATGATTCACCAGTTTCTGAATCAAAGGAATATCGCATTTTGATCTCTGGGAGTTCTATCTCTTTAAATTTTTGCTTAAGTAGGATTAGCTTTTCTTTTTACAAATCATCTCCTTGTTGGATTTGTTGAAGTTGTGTAGAAATTAGTTGCTTGATATATTTATGGGACTTTGAATTTTCTGCATGATATCTCAATTTAAAACCTTCATGGTCATAGCTAATGTAATCTGGAGGGGAATATTGTCTTGGAACTGCTGATTGGAAATTTTCGACAACAATAGAAATAACATCTAACTTGACACTGAGGTCTTCTAATTGGGACTTCTTCCCTGTGTGAGCCACATGAAGACTATATAATGAATGATGTAAAGAGAATAAATGCTCTTTCATCTATAAAACATCCCTATCAATGTCATCAAGATTCTGAGCTAGACAAACAGATTGGAAATTTGAATAATTTTGCATCTTGATTGACTCTGGTGGTTCAGATTCTGCAGGTTTTCAGAGCTTTATAAACCAGAGATCTGCCTGTAAACTACCATCTTTAAAGTTTGGGGTCAAATTTCTAGTATCCAATCTTCTTTCAGTTATTTTGGTTAATTGGCCACACCTTTCTCTCGGCAGAGTGAAACTTTTTTATATCCTTAAACAACTAAGAAAATTCCAGACAATTAGAATTCTGGCCATTATGACTGGAAACACTGATGGTGCTTGTCTGATCAATTGACTGAAATGTTTTTGGGATATTTTTTATTTTTTTGTTTGTTCAGTATTTACATAAACTAGAAGGTTGGGAACTATGATTAGTTAGATGCTGATGCATCTGATAATCATAAGGAAACATTTTTGCGGAATTTGAGACATGAAAAATTCTTTTTGGAATAGTGTCTTGATTGTCATTATGAGACACTGTTCTTCTAAAAAGATACTGATGGGGCTGAGAAAATTGAAAACTCCGCTGAGGGGCAAATTTCAGAGAAGTAGAACCATATGTTGACTGAATTATTCTTAAACCTTGTGGTCCTTATATCAACTGATGATATTTTTGGGATAGTGGTTGATAATGGTTAATCCATTCTTTTGGTATCAGAGTACCAGGTATCAGTGGTATCAAATTATCTTATGTGGTGGTGAAATAGTGTCACATTTGCTCCAAGACATCACGTGGGAGAAAGATTAATCATATAAGGCATTGTAATTCCCTTTTGAAGACAAGCTTGCTTGCTTCATTAGCATGAGTGAGAAGAGCCGAGGGGTTTGAGAAAGGTAGGAAATGGAAAACTTGTATACCTTCGAATTTTGATCCACAACATCTTTTTCTATGACTTTACCATTTGAAATATATGAGATTTCAACTTCATTGGGATAGAATTTGACTTTCTTTGGATACCTAGTGTGGGTCATCAGATACACTGACAAGAGGTTAGTAGGTATACATGGGACATAAAACACATCATTGAAGGAACCAAAGGTCAAGATCAATCCTACCCTTCCCCATACTACAGTAACAGAGTCATCTCCCAAAGCAAATTTTGGACCTTTCGAATCATCAAGAGAGAATAAAGTCTCTGTTTTCGAAACCATGTGTCTAGAATATCCAGAATCAATGATGAAGGTGGATGATCTTGAAGTTATAGAAACCAAGGCATGTACTCTCTCCTTCTCATCTAAATGTGATCCTCCTTCCCTCTTTCTTGCGCATTCAGGAAGGGAGATGTTGTTCTTCTCCAGGAGTTGGGTCAACATGTCAATTTTCTTTTTTATACAAGAGCTCACAGGGTGATAGACCTTATTGCAGTATGCACAATTTCTTATTTCACCCATGTTATTTTTCTTTTGGAATTTCTTCTTGGATCCCAAGGGATCCTCTTGAGACGTTGACTTGTCTCTATTTTTCTCAGGCATATTTTTGGCTCTCTTCTTTCCCTTTGAATCCACCCTCAAATCTCCAGCAACCAAATCTTGGTCTTTGTAAGGTTTAATGGTACCCATCATTACCAATTTATCTTGCTCCTGGGTGAGGGATTCCATGAACTCGGCAAGATTAGGCATCTTCCAGGATCATGCTGTCAATTTGGTGGAATGGAAGGTCGAAATAAACACCGAGTAGTCAGTACCAAGATTTGAAAGTATCGTCAAGACTAGTTGCTCATCATTATTTTTTATTCCATGCTGTTTTAACTACAGAACACGGGCCTTAAAATTGTAAAAGTAGAGTTGGAATGAATTGAAGCTGCTAGGACTCAATGGAATAAACTGATTCTCGAGTTGATTTCCTCTCATTTCATCTGTCTTTCCAAAAATCTCTTCAAGCTCATACCAAACCTCATTTGGTGATGTCAATCCATCAATATGGAAGAGGAGGTCTCTTGAAATGCTTAAGCACAAAATACCATAGGCCTCATCCCTCCTATTGTACCATTTAATTTTACTCCTAGACTAGCTTTTCCCTTTTGCCTGAAAACTGCTTAAAAGCAAGGCAACTTTCAGAAAAAAAAAAAAAAATAGAACTTTGCTTTTACTATTCTGGAATTACTGTAGATTTTCCAAAAATAATTCCAAGATGTTTATAAAGCGCTCCTTAAGCCATTTTTGGAATTTTTTGGCATCTTGGTGCAAGTGGATGCCAACTAGCATAGTAAGGAATCTAGGAATAAGACAAAAACGATTAATTAATGCCAAATATGGGTAACTATGATGATTATTCTAACAATTTGTACCAAAATCGCATCCATTTGAATGAGTTTCCTTCTTCCAATATTGAAAAAATGATCATCTCCTGACATGGGACTCTCGTCTGAATTGGATCCCTCATAAAACCCTCACTTGCTGACTGCAATGGGACGTTTTTTTGTGATATTCATCCAACTCACTTGACCATTACTGATATTTTATTTCATAAAATGAAGGATGGTGCAACATAATATTTTCACTTGCATCTGCATACACCATTTGAACTAGCAAAACAACATCCATACTATATGTCCATGTGCCACTAGTACCAACAATGTTAAGAATTGGATCATTACCACAAGTATCCAAACATGTAAACTCTACATTTCCTATATGGTAATCATCAATACATTTTCACATAATGATCTCTTATAAACCAATTTCTCTTTTATGGAGGGAAACTGTATCAAAATTTGGAACATTTCCCCTAACACATTGCATAGATGAATGACAACAGAGTTGATAAGGAATTTCTCTCTTATTACATTGGTCATGAAAATAATTATCATTAGACACTACTTCACCATCAATCCAACTACAATTTTTATCAATTTAAGATATTTGTTGTTACTTTCGTCAATGTATAGATAATTGGTGCTTCATTTCTTGTTTTTTTTCTCATCTGGCATCCTCTTCATCTAGTATTCATAATGATTCTTTCACAATTTCTAAAGGAAACAAATTACATTATTTATGTAGAATTGTATTAGGGTCTATACCATACATGATTAATTTTATAAAATGTTATAATATGTGATCATGACAATCTGCCCAAATGGGATACTCATATTATAGATAATATCTCCGAATTAGAAAGAAACTATGAAAATAACAATATATCTCAGTAGGCACATTATAAATGTGACATTAACCTTTAGTGAGAACATTCAATTTATTTTCTCCTTGAAACCAATATTACAGGCCTATTGCATTGCATACATAACAAAATTGATGCTTCAGAGTCCTATAAGCTTTTTGCAACAAAAAATAAGGGTAATATTGGTTACCATGCATTTATACTATCTAGTAAATAAATCTCATGGCTTGGTAAGTAACAAAAAATGCACAAATCAAATTATAAAATAAAGGTAACAATCCTTATAAAAATATAAAATGAAAAAAATGGGGATATTCATCAATTTTATTGATTAAAATTTAAAAAAAATGGAACTTATCTTACTAGTGAGCCACCATCATCTTTGTTAAGAAAATTTCCATGCAATACATTTTGGTTTCATCTAGAATCACATCCAATAAGATTTGATCAATATTTATTTATGTAGGGGATTTGTCCCAAGGTTCATTGGGTTCTCATGATAGGTTTACTTGATTAGGGACCCGTTCTATTGACAACAAAATAGATCTATGAATTAGAAATAAACAGTGAAAAAAATAATCTATCTTAGGATGCATAATATACATTATACACTAACCTTTATTAATAATCTTTGATTTCTTTTCTCCTTGCAACCAAGGTTATGGTGTTTCATACATAAGAAATTGATGATTTTGAGTTCTATCTACATAAAATATTAAGGGTATTATTGATGACTATGCATATACAACATCTGGTAATAACTATTATTGCTTGGTTAGCAACAAAATAATGCACAATGGAAGTTAGAAAAGAAATATAACAATCCTTATAAAAATGGAAGAATAGGGATTTTCATGAAATTCATTAAACTTCAAGAAACTTGGATAGAGTTTCTCAGAATTCCAAACAAATATACAATCATGTGTAAAACGGAAAACAACTTTGAATATATATTTATACCCTTAAAAAAAATTAAAAATTATCTTACCAGTGGACCATTGTCATATTTGTTCAAAAATATTCCATGCAATCGGATTTGGTTTGAATTGCATCTAATCTGATTTCATTAGTGATTTGAGGGGATCTGACCTAGGGTTCATAGGGTGGAATTAGGAGTTTGATCTATTATATGATTAAGAACGGTAATTATGTCTTGATTAAATTTTAATCGATTTCTTATTTAGGATTCATTTTGGGGAAGGTAACTTCTTATGCTCTCACTATTTAATAAAACTAGGGTTAAACATGGATCTATGATAGTTAACACATTGATAATAATTCCTTACAATGGCATTGAATAAGTAGACATTTTATCCATAAGAACGTGTTATTTGATGGTGTAAAACATATCTCATAACCAAAACATGGCTAGACACAACATTATATCAAAAAATGGAAAAAAAATCAAATGTGGTGATTTAATCAGTTTGAATGACACTCATATTAACCAATATCATATTTAGATACACCATATCCTCAATGTTATACAAAATCTTAAACAAAAGTTGGAATTGATCTATTGGACCACATAAAACTTACTTCTTCAATGAATTAAGAAATATTAACCACATGCATACCACTTTCCAGCAAATTAAGAAAACCTACAATTATCATTGATCTTCTTCTTCATTCAAATCCAAATTTGTATCATCCAGTTCATAAATGATGTTGAAAGGATTGGCCATATCAACATCATCATCAAAATATCATCATCATGCAATCTCTATCTACATCTGGCTCAACTTATTAAACATCTTCATTTGACACATCTTGTTCATGCTCATTTGCATAATAATCTTGTAATGTCCCTTCCTTGAAGGAGATTGAAAGTGTTGACCTTGTCAAGTGCCTATGGGTTAATAAGTGAATTAAATCAATTATTCCTAGGAATTTTTAATTAATTAATACTATGGAGGAATATAATAGATTAACATTCCAATTTTGATTTTGTATGTAGTTAATTATTATGAAAAATAATTAATGTGTAAATGAGTCGTAATTGTTCTAGGTGACAAGGAGGGTGCATGGGTCCAAGCGGACCATAAGTTAGCATTAAGAAATGGAAACCTAGAGAAAACCAAGAAAATTCTAAAAAGAACTCAAGCCAAAAAAATAGAAACTGGCAAAAGAAATATATCATAAAAAATATGGAAACTCTCAAAAGCAAGGAAAAGCAAGGAAGTTGTAAAATAAGGAAAGTACAGGAAAAACAGTCAGTCACATATTAGGAAACACTTGGTCAAGGAGGGTGAAATTTCCATTTTGGTGAAAGGATGCAAGTGAGGAAACATCATCAGACATAAAGAAGGAAAATTTTTCTCAAGGAGGGAAAATTTCCACTTTGGGTTGAGTGATGCAAGCATGGAAATAACATCTTAAGGCTATACTTGTTATTTTTCTCAAGGAGGGCGCATTCATGGATTAGGGTTAGGGTTTGTAAGTGGGTAAATTGCTCAATAGGTGGATGAATTTCTCAATGAGTCACTCAAGCACATAAGATAATTATTCCAACTCCATTTCACAGTTTTTTATCATTAATGTTTTGGTGTTGAGTGAATCTAAGCTTCGAGTCTGAGTGATGTGCCTCGGTCACCTTGGGTGATGCGCCCCAATCCTCCATTATATTATCTTCCATTATTCAGTGCATACCACATAGAACCAAGGAGAATCCATTGAATACCAAGTTCAATATATGATAACAACTATCTATCCATCGAATTCAAGATCCAGTGAAGGATACTTCACTTATGCTCTCATATCGGTGTCGAGTGTTGGTTCCAAGCCTCCATTCTTCAGTATTGGACACCATTGAGGGATATCATATCCTAAAATATTATTATGATATTATCATCTCCTTATTCATGTTCTTATCTCTTTTTTATAGTAATATTTCTATCCAATAAAGTCATACTGCTAAATTTCATGAGAAGTCTTCCAATGCCCATTTAATGGGCCTTTTTGTAAGTTATATGGACTAAATGAGATGTAATGGACATGATAAAAATATATGAGTTATATTATGCATAATATATGTCATATAAACCACTGATAATCATTATTTTTAGGTATTATAAATTACATCATCGAAATTCATTGTTATTTCCTTACCTTTGCTCTTTGACTAGTCAATTTTGACTAGTTTTATAGTTTTTTATGCTATGAATAATATGTATGTTAAATTTTGATTATGTAAGTTGTATTAGGTCAAAAATTCACCCCAAAACCCCACAAAACTTCCATAACATGATTTGATAAATTTTGAATAGTGCTTTGAAAGCTTCCTTTGCGCAAGCTTTCCCAAAGCCAAATTCATAGTTTTTTCCCAAACACCTTCAAACTGCACAGAATTGTTGTGAACCTATTTTAATGGATATTTGTGTCATAAAAAGTGACTGATAAATCACATAATTCTTCCATAAGCCTTGGTTTCTTGGATTTGATTGTTCAATCTCAGTTTTCACCGGTTGGGACACCTAGAAGCCTACGAGTAGACTTCAGCATAACTAATGCTCGAAACCTAAAAGGGACCAAAATATAGGTGATTATGGATATAAAATATCAGTATCCAAACCTGTATTTTAGTTTCATCTACTCACCCTTCTTCACTCTCATATTTTATGCCCTTATTGTCGGTGTTGTGCCTTGTTGAAGGAATTTTTCAATCAATTGTAAAAGTATTATTCAATCTTGATAATGATCAGCATTAGGAGTTAATATTCAGATCTGATTCAGATAATATATTACAGTGGTATCATATCTCTTTCCTTGTCCCATCATGTGGAAAGTAGGCTCTTTATTGAATAAGATTGCAAGACACCTCTTCCGAGAAAGAAGGAACTTGCATCCATGAGACTAGCACTAGCTAGTGATGATTTCAAATGGGAGGATGAGGAAGCATCCTATTATGATGACGAGTTTATTAATGTTGATGATAATGATTCTTCATATGACATTATGTGCATAGATAGAAGAAGGATTAATCCACCAGAGTTCACCATTGTTTATGGAAGAATGGTCATTGGAGGAAAGGCACTGGAACTTGATGCTTTTGAGTACCTCCGAAGATATCAAACGTTAAGCAAATAGATCCAAGAGTTCTTGTATTTTTAGTAGTACCATGAATATGATATTGGAATATGATTTAGGAAGATGGATCCCTTTGAAAACTCACATCAGAATAGAATAGAACATATTGTCAACAATGTGTGCAAAGAAGTGGAGAAAAGGTTGAAATAGAATGAAGTATCACCTTCTAAGTGCTCTACATCAAATATATGTGAAGAAAGTGAAAACAATATCATGGTGGAGTACAATTTATTGCAAAGTGTCTGCATGAGGGAAGAACTTTGTGCAAAATAAAATAAAGAGGCACCATTCACAGCTAAATACCTACCATCCCATCATCAGGTTACTAGTAGTATGGGAGATGATTCCACAATTGAAGATCTACCTTTTAAGGGGCATAAGGCACTCAAATATTACTTTGAAAAAGTTGGAAATCCAATTTGTTAGCACCATTTCTGGTTAGCAGTTGGAAAGGGGGGAGGCTTGTAAAAATCCAAGAAAAGAGTTTACAATGTTGCATCATATGACATGAAGGTAGGTATAAGGGGTTTTAATTATTGGAAGGGGATTATTTATAAAGGTAAAAATCTTGTGTGTGAAAGAAATCTTAAATTTTGCCTTAGAAATGAAGTTCCTATAAAAAATACGACCCGGTGTTATATCATAGTAGGATCTGACGGTGTCGATCTGCAGAAGAAAATATCAATGATTGTAACTTCGTTGGTGAAATATGCGAGGAAAAAATAAAATTATTCACCAGAGGAATAGGCTAAACTGTGACATAAATCAACTGTCAGATGAAAAGAAGATAGCACATCTATGGTCGACAAAGGTTCTGCTGAGGAGACATGCACGTGAAGATCAAATTTTGCAATCAACCGGAAAGAGTACAACATACAAAGTTCGACTTCGGAGATTTGAATCAGGATGAGATCAATGATTGATATGAATTTCACTTGAGGAACATGCGTGGAGGAAAGGATTTCAGGGACCAACGGAATTTGATACGATCGTCACTAATCGATGGCAAAGATTTAAAGTGAAATAAGAATTATGATCCATATTCATTTCGCTTGGTGAACTTGCATGAAAGGAAGAAGTTTCTCAATCAATGAAAAATGGTGTAGGACGCATGTTTCAACGGTTGCGATGGAAGCTTGATTTAGATCAAGGGCCCAAAATGATTCCGCTGATAGAAGATGCATGGGTAAAAGGTTTGGTAAGCCAATGGAATAGTTTGAAGCAATTTCATAATCAACGGTGTATAGTTAATCAGATCAATATCTATAGTCATGATTTATTCCACTTAATCAACATGCAGGAGATATAATTGAAGGGAGTCCCAGTGGAATCAATTAAAAGGGATCAAAGATAAATGACCTCGATCTAGGTGGGTTTAGATCTACGATGTAAAATCACTCTGTTGTGAGAAGATGCACACTAGTTGTGGAGCTGAGATTGAGCAGAATATTTAAAGGGAGAACTGGATTGATAATGCGAATTCATAACAAATAAGATCAAGGTTTGAGTTTTAAACCACAAAGTCAAGATGCAAGTCAGTTATGAGATAAGTTCATGATGTTAAAACGATGAAGAGATCTACGGTGATGAACTAATCTAATGAAAATTTACGGTTGGTATCAACTCCGCTACAGGAAGCTACATGAGGGATAAGGATGAGTAATATAGAGGGAGTAAGAGGTAGATGGGTAAGTAATGATCAAGATCTATGGATCAGGATAAAAGGAATTAGATCCATGAACAAGAATGAATTTGGCAGAATAAAATGCATGACAAATAAGGAAATAAAAAAAATATAAAATCAAAGCACATGGATTTGGTTTATTTGTATGTATTTGCATTGGAAAGCGAGAGCTCACAAATGTGTGGAAGAATCCAACTCAAACTAAACTTTTCTCCACTTGTCAACCAACCAGGTAGGATTTTTCATCCTTACTCAAAGCTATTTAAACGTGGAGAATGTAGAAGTGATGGAGGCTTAAGCACATGACTACCAAAAAATAGAAGAAGTCTTTGAAGATAAATACTGTTATATCTTTGATACCATATTGTGTGTTAGTTCTGTATATTTATTAAAGAACAAGTTAAATGTACTCAGAGATAAAGGAACTGATATCCACAGAGTCTTCCATTCCCATTTTCACTTTTTTACTACTGAACAAACTCTACACTTCCCGAAATGTGTCGACTGGTGCGCCAACAATTATTCCTCTTCTGAGAGGGTAATTATGGACGTATCCAAGTCTAAGATCCTTTGTCCTACAAATTCATTAGTCATCCGAGATATTTTCTCTATCCCAACCACTTTTACCTAGTTATCCCCAGATTTCAACGAAGAAAGTTTAATCCAGTCATTCAGAGAAGCCCCTGTAGAACAAAAATATACTTTCTTCAGTTCCTGTTTCAAGCCAGATGTCTCTTTATAGAATCAAGCTTTCCTTGTTATTTCAAAGCTGTTTACTGATGAAACCCAATCTATTATCTCCTTGATGAGTCAATTTTTAGGTTTGGACACTGATATATACGTCATTGATTCTTTGATGAGTGTGTTATTCAAAGTGAGTACTGGTCAAATTGAGTATGTTGAGTCTATTCAGTCATGTTGTATTAAGTTTGGTGAATTCATAGCTGAGAATATCCATTCTTAGTTATGAATATTCTCAGCTATGAATTTCCACAGTACCTGGTTTTTCATATATCAATCTTACTTGATAAACATGTTTCTATTCTTCAATGAGGAGAACTTGAAATTTCCATAGCTTATCTCAGTGATGAAATGAGCAGGAACTTTATCAAATATATGAATTTCTTGATGTCTGAAAAAGAGGATAGGAGGTTCGTTTTTTATTGAAGGAGGGACTGTAATAAGAACATATGGATTCGTTAATCCACCCTATGTTCTGCCAACCTTCTTCTAGAATTTTTTCTCTAGAACTCATTAGACCGAAGTGATTGTGGAAAATGAACATTTCATTAATTTTAAGAAGTCTTCTGAAATTAAATTTCCTTGGGTCATTGGCCCATTCATCATAAAAAGAAGGGCAGCTTTGCTAGTGGTAGATAATTTACTGAAAGAAATGGGGCTTCAGACAGATGTTGTTAACTATGATCCACATCACATCATATCTATCGTAAGATAAGTGAACAAAGATAAGCCTTTTGAACATCATGAGATTGCAGGTATGGCCAAGAGTTCCAATTGGCTATATTATCCTCATGAGACACAAGTGGGTGAGGACACACAACAAAGTTCTACTTCATCAGTGAGGGAAGTGAGCTCCACACAACCTAAACCTTCAAACATTGTTCCGGCATCCGATAGGGTCACACCTATAGCAAGTTGTTTTAAAAGGACTAACAAGAGAGACTTCTCTGATGCCATGGACACATAGGAAGAAGATACATCTAAGACACCTAGAAAGTAGAAAATTGAAGAAAAAAGGGAAAATAATCCAAGTAGCCAGTTTCAAAGGTAAAAAGAAGAAGCACATGAAGGTTACAGGATCTGCATTTGAAGTTAAGGAGTATTCTTTTTCTGAAACACCTAAAGATTCCACTTCTCAGTTCAAAACTAGAGCTGAACTGTTTGATAAGTATAGAGATGATAAGGATTTGGCTACTATTATACCTAAATCCTATCACCATCATGTGATGAGATCCTTAACCCCTATGTTTTCCCTTAATCCCAACACTTGGAGTGGAAACTTGCTTTGTTTGTCAATTCTACTTGAAAAAACCTAGCACCGCACCTACCCTTTGGCTGATGAGTGGTACCTTGCTCAGCACCGCCTGTGCTTTGTTATAGAGAAGTGGTGCCACCACCTATAGGATTGGTTCTTAAATTGGTTCTTACCTAAACCGCTCTGTCATAAGGGAACAAAAGTGGTACCCTGGGTAAAATGGGAAAAAGAGAAGTTTCTCGAGGCTTCTAGATCATGAGCATCATGTCCTCCATTATCCCTATCAATATAGGTTAGTTTGAGCTCAAGATCCCCCTTTGGTAGGATCTTGGAGCCACCTCACCCATAATTCTATCAACTATCCCTATCCATTGACCCTTATAAATACAATCTCATATCCATAGTTGAGGGGGAGAATGATAGAGGTATTGTTATGTTGTTGAATTGACTACCTAGTACAAATCATTGGAGAGCATAGAGAGCAAGTTGGAGCTATGGCGATTAAGTGTTTGTCTCGTGGAGGATCTTGTCGACACTAAGGAAATGGTTGTAAGCTTCTTCATACATTCTTAATGCAAAGTTGATTTCCATCCCACATATCTGTTGTTTTGATTTCACATGTATATGTTACTAGATTCCTTAGTCACTAGTATGGATATGTAGATGATTTCTAGTATATTTGATGGCTTGTATGTTTGACGTGTTTGTAGGTACACAGGTTCATGATCGAAGCAGTATTCTGGGTGTCTACAATATTCAGGGAAGGTCTTCATCCTTTGTCATTCACTCATTTTTTCTGGATATGAGCCATTCAGACCAGAGGAACAACCTTTGTCTGCAGAAGGTGCAATATTCCTGATAACAAATCTGGCGGCTCCACTGGGGAGGGATGCAAATCTCAGTTGATCTAATCTTCCTCAATCCTTGAACTCTTATCTGAATCTAGGCTCCATTTCCAAATCTCTTCAGTTAGATCTTCCATCTGACTTAGTGAATTTTGGTTTGAAACTTTAAGATCCTAACTATTTCGACTTTATATGCTCTTTTTTACTGTCAATTCATCAATCTTTACCTTGATTTGATCAATTTTTAACTTGATTTCTTGTTCTCCTTGTGTTTTGGATCTATTCAGGGAACCACACATATGCTGTTGGCAACAAGCAGTGCCACCACTTGAACTTTGTTAGCCATAAGCGGTGCCACCACCTGAGTCACACTTATCCAGAAGCGGTGCTCGTCTAGAACCACTCTGTCAAGACCCCTTCAGCATGGTGCCAGGTAGGCCTTGTTCCAGAACTTGTTTTTTATCATTTTTTGCAAAAAGTTGATTTTCTTTGCTTTTAGCCCTACACTGTCAGGCTTGTGTGTTAGAATCTGAATGCTCAGGGTTGAAAATTCTGTGGTAAAATATTGGTTTGGTTGAAGAATTCAAAATATATATTAGGCTTGTTGATCATCAATCTGCTTTCATGCTTGTTGGTTGTGATTGTGAAAGGAATTTTTGAGAGATTAGGTTTCAGTTAGATCTCTTTTCATTTCTTTTAAAAATACTGAAAGAAAAACCATTTGCTTAGCATCTTAATTTCATTTTTTCCCATAGAGGACTTCTTTTCTCTTTTAAAAAGATTTTTTTTTATTGAGATTAGGTCATTATCATTACTAAGCATAAGGCATTGGATCTTTGATTAGCCTCACAAGATTTTAGGTTCTCTTTGTTCTTTTGTCTCTCTTTCATTAGTACTATCTCGTCAAATAAAAAAATAGTGTAGTTTTAAGTTAGATCTATCTACGTTTTAAGAAAAATCGAAAAAATAGAGTGCATATGGATGTAGAGTGCTTGTTGTTTTTCTTTTAGGAAAATAGACTCTTACCGCTTTGATTGCTTTCAAAAAGAAAAATGAGTTTGGAATGTGTTGCTTGTATTTATATTTGATTTGTTCAAAGTAGTTGTTTGGGAATTTTTGGTTTTGAAAACAAAAAGAAAATAGTCTCTTTCCCCCCCGTAGGTAGGCATACCACAAACGGTAAAGTGAAATATTTGCATTTACATTCTGCATGGTTTTACTTTTTCTGTCAAAATTCCATGCATTCACCTAAGTGTCCACTTTAAAATTAATGGTAGTTATAGGTTAAAATTTACATAGCAATTTGAGTGATAGGCTAGATACGTGTTTGAATGTCATTAAGCATAGGAGCTATCGTTACTCATCTGCATTACATCCCGGGACTCACATGGCTCTTCCATGTACCGTTGGTATATCGAACGTCCTTTCATGTACCCTTGTGGTATATATAAAGGTACTTCATGTACTCGATTGTATATAGGAAGGCCCCTTGTGAACGGTTATGGATTAGACAACACTACTACCGATTTGAGCTCCCACGTACCTTTCGTATATCGGGACACCCCACTAGGATACCTTATCTATTTGAGATAAGCCCTTTGGCCGTATTGCTTGGATCCATACACTGAAAATAGCATTCAGGGAGATTACTACGCATGTACCCTTGAGGTATATCGTGAGTGGAACCTTCTTGAAAATCCTGGTGAGAGACCTGACTATCTAAACTCCTCCTGTAATTTAAGTTTGCTTGTTTGGCCTATAGCTTGAGTAGGAAAATTTTTGGTGTGTTTTCTAGTTTTGAGACCCTAGGTTAGGTAGGAACTATACAAACTAGCTCAATTAAGATAGTCCAAAAGAGTACGGGACTTGCCACCTGATTTTATTCCTGTTTCAGGAGAAAATCCTATGGAAGCTATCGACCAAGGAGTTGCTACCAACTCCCAAGTGGGAGAAAATGTGGTTGCAGAAAGCAAAGATCCATATCCTTCGCATGATCCTCCCTTGGCCCAAAAACCTTCTCGAGGTAATACTTCGTTCCATTCTCCCATAAGAGGTCATGTTGATGATACTACCCATCCAGATTATGGTCCCAATGCTCCCTTTTGGGATACCTCTATAGGACAAGCCATTTCCTCATTTGGCACCCGTTTAAACTCTTCTGAAGAAGTTTCACCAAATTAAGAAGAATGTAGACAATACCAGGCAGTTTTTCTCCATGCACAAGAAATTGAGAAGAAAATAGACAACATATTGGGCACACCACCACCTCGTTTCGCAATTTTTCCTGTGGGATATCGCTCACTTGTTGATTCTATGAGGCCCATTAAACCTATTCTAAATAACACTATGACTCCACATAATCCAGGTCAAACTACCAACCCCACCACCTCCCATATTATGTCTGTTCCAAATCCTCCCAAGTCTTCCACACCTGGGGCTCAACATTCAATTCCTGTTTCATCAATACCTTCTAGTGCCAGGGGACAACCCCCGACACGACCTACGTTATCTGTCACTGGAATTATAGATAGTCATGGACAGACCTCTAATATAGAGAAATCTATAGTTTATGTCCCTCCTACCCACATGAATGTGGTTAACCCCCCATCCAGTTCAGGTCATCCCTTGGGGGCACAACCTGTAACCAATCAAACGTCTTTGGGGTATGGTTACACAACATATCAATTACCTGTAGGAAAAATTAATTACCAACCCAATCCTATAGGAATGCCTTATGCTGGAATTCCATATCCTAGTAATACTTTCACGCCATGGGGGAAACCTAACTAGTCCTACATGCCAGCTATGGGGGGGATACCTATACATACTGTGGGGGGTGTCGGAGGACCACCTTATGGAGGTCCTCCCCCTGGGGGTCCCAATGGTCCTGCAGGGCCTGGTGGCTTTTGCTCCTTATGGTCCTAATGGTCCTAGTGGCCCTTGGGGGCCTGGTGGCTTCCCTCCTAATGGTCCCGGAGGGTCTGGTGGCCCTCCTCCTAGTGGTTCCAGAGGCTCTAGAGGGTTTACATCCTAGGGGTCCCGGAGGGTCAGGCGGTCCTCCTGTTGGTGGTCCAGGTGATCCTGGTGGTCTTGAAGGCCCTAGTGGTCCTCCTCCTGGAGGCTCTGATGGTCCTAACGATCCTGATCCCATAAATCAACCCCCCACGGGCGGATCTTCTAACGGTTCTTCATCACAACAACCTATCTATCAGTATACTTATGGTACTACTGGTACTTATATGCCATATCAATATTACCGGTATGTGTAACCTAATCATCAATTACCTTTCCTAGCAAATTTGGACTTGCCTGATTTGTCCAAGTTGATTAATGATCCCATTCGACATAACCCCTCGTGGCCTCCCATTCCGGTAAAGTTACCATTGGACCTTCCAAATTTGATGGGAAGCAGGGAGATGATCTGAAAAAGCATGTCATGACATTCCATTTGTGGTCTTTTTCAAAATCCCTTATGGATGATTCATTTCATTTAAGACTCTTCCAGTGAACTTTGACCAGTACCACCGCAAAATGGTACATTGAACTTCCGCAACATTCGTTCGTGGATTTTGGCTCATTGGCAACTGTGTTTATTACACACTTTCAGCTTCCTATCTGTTATGAAATGGGTACCAATCTCTTAACTTCTCTATGAAAGAACACCTCCACCCACGTATCCAATCATATCCATGAGTGGAGAAGGCAGAGAAGAATTATTAAGGCTCCTATTCCGAATCAGTTGTTAGCTGATTGGTTTACTAAATCTTTGTTGCTTCCAATCGCCTGAGATGTGGCTATGGGTAGTGTCATTACTGAAGAGCAAGCCATTAGTCAATCCCAATATCTGGGCTTGGTCTATTCCCATTCTGAAACATTATATAACTTGATCCCTCAAGCTCCTCACCCAAGCACCGATCCTGCCAAGCCACCAGCAGAAACTCCCGTTGATGGGATTTTTGGTTAAATCCAGTCCCCGTCAGCAACAAAACCTGACAAGAAACCCCAAAATTCCACCCCCACTCCTTCAAATCCTAAGGTTTAAACTGAGGTCAATTCCATTCAGAGTATTCAAACGCCTGACAACAATAAAAATAAAGGTAAAGGTAAGAACAAAAAACCTGGAAACCAACAAGAGAATCCAAAACCAACCACCAACGAGAACGATAAAGGGAAAATAAAAGTGAAATATCCATGTCTTCTATGCAGAGGTGACCATTTCATGAAAGAGTGTCCTCGTCGTGATGAAATCACCCAATTCTTGAAAACTAATCCCGCACTCGCAATTCTCACAGATCCTTTTCCCTCTCAACAACAATTGATAGAACACATGTCTAATAAGGGAAACTCTAGTTCTTCAGAGGAAATTCACACGATGTCCTCAGATACTATTAGTTTGCAAACTTGAAGTCAGAGTTATGACAAACCAGTAGACAAGAAAGAAGAAAATTCTTCTTCAGGAAAATCTCCCTCTACTGGTTCTCCCAAATCCTCATCTACCGTTCCCCTAACCATCGAGAAACCTAATCTCAACATAGTTTTGAGTCCACCCAAGAGCACTCTTACGAAGGCTGTTTTTAACCCTAATGTCTGAGCTGGTCAATTTTATAATGTAGTTGAATATCTTGCTCAGGCACCATGTGCAATGTCTACCTTGGAAGTACTCCAAATTTGTCCTACATAGCGCAAAAACTTGTTAACTGCGTTAGGAGCTTTAGACCTAGACAATACTAATTTAATCCATTTCAATGTTGAGAACTATAAGTATAGACTACCTCACAAACATGCTTTCCAAATCATAAAGAAATTAGTCGGAAAGAAGGTCTTTAGAATTGTCTTAGATGAAGGAGCTTCAACTTCGGTTTAGTCCATGTCTTGTTGGAAATATATTGGCTTTCCCGAGCTTGTAACATCACCTACGACTCTGAAATCCTTTGATGGACGAGGTTTCCAGCCCCATGGTCTCATATCAGCCCTTTCAGTCGATCTTGGGGGCAAAGTTGTTTCTATTCAAGTGGAAGTAGTAGATTCCCCATTAGATTACAACCTCCTTTTAGGAAGAAATTGGTTTTATGCCATGAATGCTATTGCTTCGACAGTATTTCAAACTGTCCAATTTTTGCATCTAGGGAGAATTGTTACCATTGACCAACTCAATTTCTGTATGCCGGATGTTACTACCTCTATGGATAATAACATCCCTATGTTAGGCCAATCCCCTCCTCCTTACTAGTCGATTGGGGTAGGCATGCTGAAGGATTCCTCCCTTATGGGGATTTTTCCGTCAACCCCTCCTAACACGGACACGGCGATAGTAAATATGATTTCATCATTTGATTATGACCCAAAGGGAAAAAAATTGTTGAGTCCACCTCATTGAACCTGCATGAATAAATGTACAATGTTATTCAAAACATTTCTGATGACCACACTGATGATCTTCATCTAGTGACTTTGGACCCTTAACACCTTCCCTACTAGTTAGAACCCTCTCTTCCTATTCTAGATTATCTCTACGAGAATTTTCCTTCTGATGAGTCCATTATGGAGATCATGAATATGAATGAGCCTATATGGAAGGATCATCATCATAAATCCTCATTCCTCCCCAACACCAGTTCAGTAGACCATGATTTTGCATCCCTTTTTTCCATTGATATTGTCAACACACCTTAAACTCCTATATTGTTGCAAGACGCAGATTCTAAAGGAAACCTATGCAACATTATTCAAACAAATCCAATTGACATATTAGTCAAGCTTGGTACCCTTGAGCATGTTCATGTTGGGTAGAACTGCTCAGCAGAAGAATCTAAAGCATACAGAGCACTTTTCAAATAATTCTGCGATATTTTTTCCTGGTATTACGAAGAAATGTCGGGGAAAGACCCATCCATTGTGGTCCATGAAATAAAAACCTATCCCACTGCTAAACCTATCAGGAAAAAACTAAGTCAAGTCCATCCACGAAAAGCTGCAGCTATCAAAGCTGAAATAGAGAAACTTCTCAAAGCAGGGTTTATTTATCCTGTACCCTTGACGGAATGGGTATCGAACATTGTCCTTGTCAATAAAAAGTAGGGCACCATTAGAGTCTGCATCAATTTCAGAGATTTGAACAAAGATTGTGCCAAAGACAACTTTCCCACTTCGCATATCAACCAGATTATTGACAACTGTGCCAGAAGTGTCATCTTCTCATTTATGGATGGATTTTCAGGTTATAATCAGATTGAGATTTTACCCACCGATTAGCACAAGATGACATTCATTTTCCCATGGGGAACCTTTGCATATAGGAAGTTACCATTTGGCCTGAAAAATGCTAGAGCCAGTTTCTAGCGCGCTATGTCCTATGCATTTCATAATATAAAACATATTGTTGAACCGTACCTTGATGACCTCCCTGCTCATTCACAACGATGGGAGGACCACCCTGGTCATCTTAGAGACATTTTCTTGAGATGTCGTCATTATAACATACGGCTCAATCCTCATAAATTTGTTTTCTGCGTTGAGACAGGATTCCTGTTAGGTTTTGTGGTTTGTAAGGATGGAATCCATATAGATCCATTGAAAATTCCTGCTATTTTAGCTCTACCAGCCCCAACCAACCTTCTAGAACTCCAGAGTTTGCAAGGGAAGGAAAAATTTCTCCGCCATTTCGTGTGCAATTTTGCAGAGAAAACACACGGTTATATGCGTCTGCTTAAGAAGGACCGTTTTTTCTTTTGGAATGACCAAGCCCAACGAGCCTTTGATAATGTCAAACATGCTTTGACTCATTCACCCGTGATACACCCCCCAGATTATTCAAAGGATTTTCTCCTATACATTGCTGCCTCCATTACTACCATCGCTATGGTTTTGGTGTAGGAGAATCCCAACATTCGGGAGCATGTGATTTACTATGCTAGTAAGAATCTCATGGATTCCAAAACTCGATATTCACGCGTGGAGAAATTAGCATTGGCCATGGTCATTGCTGTTCAAAAATTTCATCACTACATTTTTCTCTGCACAACCACCGTATTGGCAGACCAGAACCCTATGTATAACATCCTGACTTGTTAGGTGCTTAGGGGAAAGTAATCCTGATGGATAGTCATACCCCAAGAGTTTGATCTGGAATTTTCCAAAGCCACATCAAAAAAATCCTTGGTCTTTGTCGAGTTCATGTGTGATCTTCCCTGTGCTTCAATGGAATCTGAGCCCACTGATTCATTCCCAGATGAATTCATGTTCCTGATCAGCACTACCGACCCATGGTATGAAGATTTTCTCATTTATCTCTAGACAAAAATATTTTATCCAATTCTATCTCGTGACGATCGTCTCCGTATCCGTCACCATGCAAAATAATACCTCATCTTGAATGACGCTTTGTATCGACATGGTATCGATTCCGTTCTTCAGCGATGCCTTACCCATGAGGAAGCTAAACAAGTGTTGAATGATTGCCACTCTAGAGCATGTGGCAGTCATTTATCTAGGATGGCTACAGACTCGAAAATCCTTCATACTGGCTATTTCTGTCCTTCAGTCTTTAAAGATTGTCATGAGGCTATTAAGAAATGCCCACCCTATCAACATTTTTATTCGAAAAAGCACACTCATCCTACTCCGTTACACCCCATAATTTTTGTTGGCCCGTTTTCCAAATGGGGGATTGATTATATGCATTGTAAGCCTACCTCAGAGGGGGGGCATGGTTACATCATCGTAGCCGTTGAATATTTTACAAAGTGGGCTGAGGCCATGCATACATATGCAGAATATGGTAAGACTGTCGCTCTTTTCTTGTTCAATCATGTGATAGCGAGATTCGGAGTCTCGTAGTCCATAGTTACTGATCATGGATCACATTTCCGTAATCAAATGATGGAGGAACTAAGTGCCAAGCTAGGTTTTCATCATGAAAACTCTACGCCCTATTATCCAAAAGCTAATGGCCAGGTCGAGGCCATTAACAAATTTTTGAAAATGATGCTTCGTCGGATGGTTGGAGACCATAAATCCAACTAGCACCATATCCTTTTCTCCACTCTTTGAGCCTACAGGACTTTGGTGAAAATAGCTACTGGGTTCATACCTTTCCAGCTTGTCTATGGACTAGAAGCTGTCTTGCCAATTCAATGTCAGATTCCATCCTTGAAACTTGCTGTTGAACTTCTCCCAGACACTTCCGTAGAGGAAGAGAGATCTCTATACTCTAATAACCTTGATGAAGGTAGAAGAGATGTTGCCTTAGCTAATGAGGCACACAAGAAACATGTCAAGGCACAGTATGAAAAGTCTATCCAACCTCATGCCTTTAACAAGGGTGACCTAGTTTTTACTTATGATCAAATATATGACAAACTAGGGAAAGGAAAGTTCGAATCCATGTGGTATGGTCCGTTCGTTATTTCTAGAGTTTTAGAGAAAAGGGCCTACGAGCTCATGGATTACGATGGAATCCCCTTAGGACAACCTCAGAATGGGTTGTACCTAAAGAGGTACTATGCCTAGATCTCTCTTGGATAGTATCTTGTATATATGTATATTACTTGACTTTTAGTGTGCTTAAGTATTTTCAATATGGTTTTGATTTTAGTGTTCGTATCTGTTTATACCATGTTTTGGTCACACAGAGTAGATGGCTTTCTACGGATTCGCTGATGGTGCTTGCCACCACAACTTGAATCTTGCCTCAGTTGCTTGGGTTCTCTATTCCCCGGCTTACAATTTGGTTAGTTCAGGAGCAATTTGTATTGGTCCCGCTACCAACAACATCGTCGAGTATCAAGCAGTAATAGGTCTTCTGACTGAAGCTGCCTCCCAATATGTTTGCAACTTGGTAGTCTTGATGGACTCACAACTTGTGGTTTGTCACCTAAACCATGTCTATACCATTAGGAATCATGTGCTTCTCCGTCTCTTCCAGAGGGTACGTTTGTTAGAAAGGTCATTTGAAACTATCACCTATGGGCATATCCCTAGGGAACATAATGTAGTTGCCGACTCATTGGAAAATTACATCCTAGACTGGCATATTTCCCATTCATGACATGAAAATCAAACATGGTTCATTGTAAATAAACTATTAACGACACATAAAACTCATGTAAAATACATTCACCATTTGAGACATATAAACACCAAGTACAAGTATGTATATATATATATGAACATGTTTTACAAAAAATAGGTCAGGAGACCTCATATGAAGCACATAGGCTTTCAGGTAAAAAATCATAATACAAAAGTGTTGTAGCTATCTATCACCTTTCAGTGAATTCATCATGCACTCATCAGCTAGTGATGCTTGTGGTAACACATAACTTCCCGAGATACTCTACGTATCAGTCTACTGAAATGACCCGGTACTCCCACTGTAGGCCTCTAATACCTCAGTGGGAGGTCGTCGATCAAGGCATCTGGGATTTCTAGAGTCAACCTCTCCAGGTTCTCCTCTAGCTCCCCTATCACATCATTTCCCTATGGTACAAAACGGGCTCTGTCTCACCTTCCCAGTGGGGAGGCTCCCCCAGGTCATGCTGCTCTGAATTTTGCATGAAAACATTCAAGTCTCGTTACTAAACATAAAAATATAAAACATCAAAATGTAAAAACACAATTTCCATTTTAGGTTCTTTTGTTTCTTTTTGATATCACCCCACTGTCCACCAGGTGGGAGTGGTAGGTCAGGGTCACCACTAAAGTCAGTGCCTGCATATGCATAGTCCTCCACCATGAGGAGTTGATCTCTCAACCATCAAAAGAATGGGTCACCAAACTTTACCTTGCCTCTACCCGCTCTAGTACGGGCCATGATCTGGACCCACCTCTGCATGCGAGGGTTCCATGCCCTCAACTCTGTAAAGACCACCTGGGGTCTCATCTGTGGAACCCTCTCAAAAAAGAAGCAAGCTAGAATGGAACTGAAGCTGAATTGCTTCAGCTCCCCTTGCTAACACTTGGTCAGCTGATCCTTGAATATCGGAAGTAGAGCTTCTGCTCAGTTGAAAACTGTGGGTGCCATGGCCTCTATGGCATAGAGCATATGCGCTCTAGACACTTCATGTACCCCTTGGCTTCCCTCCACTCTCTGCATGGTAAATAATACTGTCTGTAGAGGGCCATCCACCACTGCTGTTATGGGAATTTTCTTCCCCGATGTCCTGGTCCCAAGAATGCAATGGAGGTCTATCAACTCCTAAGTAGTAATGTCCCCTCCATGGGAACCAATTAAAGAGATGGGAGCACCCCATCTCAATAGACTTGCAAGGAAGTAGATGTCCTCTACTTGAACTTTCAATATGTGAGAACCAACCTTGAAATTCTGTTGCTCCGGATTCCACATCTAAAGTATATTCTCTAGGAGTTGCTCATGTGATACCATACTAGGTGTGCGGAAGAAATTTTAGAGTCCATAGTCTCTCAACGTGGCTATACAACCCATGTTTCATTCGAAAAAGGCATCGCCATTGTCATGTTTCCTCTCTTTCCATATGACCATTTTTTATTAATAAGAACCTCTCAAAAACCATCACAAGACTAATTAGAAGCATTCCCAACCATTGAAATCATACAAGATGAGCTATTTTTTCTTCTGCATACATTTTTAGTTATCCATGGCTGGAACCACATGTGTCCCATTGAGGACAGGAGGTGGCACCACCTGTGTGCAGTGTTTTTGGTGCAGTTCTAGTGGGGTACTGCTTATCCCACAAGCGATAAGAGCGGTGCCCGCTTCTGGGGTTTTAAGGCTCTCCATATAAGCCCAAAATACCACCAAAAATCAAAATTGAAGGCATGAAATGAAAGAGTAGGGTCTAAGATATTACCTGGAACTGACGGTGCATGAATCCGACAGTAGATGCTCCCGATATCAGTGACTGAAAATATGGCCAGGAAAATGCTCCAAAGGCCCTGCACTATGGGTAAATGGTAAAATGTTTTGATTTTTTACTATTTACATGGATTTAATATACATTTTAGGGTTTGACATGTTATAGTTTTGTTTTAAAATCATTTATTACTCAAAATATATCAGTCGTAATCCTTTAATGTCAGTTATTGGAGAATTTAACACTTGTTTTTCAAATCGTTGCAGGATAGAAGAGTGGTAGCAGTAAAGTTTTGGAAGTTCGTTTTTGACTTTTTTGTACTACAATAAAATGGAAAAAGTCTTTTGAGCGTTTATTGCGACACTTTGGTCACACTCTGGACACTTAGCATCAAAGGTCCAAGTCCTTTTCTGATTCTTTTCAGGCTCATAAAATCTCTCATCGTGAAAAGAGACCTAGTGGAGTCTTCTTTAAACTCTTTTCAGGCTCCTTAAATATGAAAAGATTATCGAGCGATCTTGTCTTCTTCATGCTCGTTAAAGCATTTGAAGAGTCATTCATCTGACGGTAGGTTATCATGTTTTCGGTTCACGTGAACTATTTTACAAAAAAGGACCCTATGGATTCTTCTTCCGTGGTCATTCAGACTCTCTAAACATGAACGATACCGAGTTAACTTTCATTAGAATCATTAAATCAAACATTGAGAGACCCTCTTTTGGGAATGAACCCCTCCTCTCTCAGGTTCGTAAAACATATGAGTTTGGAATTGTCTTCGGATGAGCTATAACGAGTGGTTGTTACCCTCTTTGAACTCGTAAAACTGAAAAGAGGCACTCATCAACCATGATGGGGAAAATGGGAAGGGAATCATTTTGCAAATAAATTGCAGTATTTTGTCATTACCTTTGAACATGGCACTTGTCTACATATCATTTCAGTCAATTGGGTATTCATATGATCTCCGTGATGATCCACTTTCATGAGTCATGTCACTCCTTTGAGTCTTTCAAAAGAATGCATTGTCCACCATTGCACTGTGTGTTTTTCTGGTCTAGTCATGCTACTAAGTCTTTTGTCGTGCTGCTCGATGTTCAAAGGGAAGTTGAAGAAGTTTCACCTTTGCAGTCAAAAAATTCTCTGTGTCAATACTTTTGAGTTAGTATTATGGTTAAATTATTCACATCATTCTAGAACTTTGTTCCGAGTTTCGTGTCGTCGATGTGGGACTCATCATGGCCCTCCTTCGACGAGACTATTCCTGTCGACATCAGCTCATCATCCAAGAAATAGTCTTAGAAACAAAATTTAGAACCTTGAGATTTGTATGCCTTAATGACAGATTCTCTCGCTCTCGACATAGGTTCACATCATTGACCTTTTATCGATAGAATCGACTCTGTGTTCGACATCAAGACATCTATTCACACGGAGTAGATTGTACTAGTGTACCTTGGGAATCATTGACATCAATGGTGATCTCCATCACACTTGTTAATGGTTCACATCATTGGCCAGTAATCAAGTGGTTTCTACCATGTTCGACTTCATATCATTGTAATCACATGGATAGAATTGTACTTTGTGGAAGACGAGATGAAGACCCTGGGTACTTGTTTAGGGCTCATTGCTTTCCCCAGGTTGTGATGGATTTTTGTATATATAGCATGGATCCACATTTGTATGGTCATGGATATGCTCAAATTTGCATCTGTATGACATAGATCTACATTGTATTTCCAGTAGCTATGTCCAAGTTTGAGTCCTCTATCACATGGATCTACGTTGTATTCTCGTAGCCATGCTTCTTTATTCCTCTCATGGATATGCCTTGTATTGTTCTGCAGCCATGAGTTGGTTACATTTGTCTAGGAGTCAAAACTATTGATGTACTATAGATGCCTACTTGACGACATTCTCTGACCGAGCTGACATTCTCACTTTGAAGTGACAACTTTTTCTCTCAAAGCTCTCGCTTATCGTATCCCTATAAGCCTCATGCTTTGGGGAGCATTCTGTTATACCTAAATCATGTCACCATCATGTGATGAGATTCTTAACCCCTATGTTTTCCCTTAATCCCAACACTTGGAGTGGAAACTTGCTCTATTTGTCAATTATACTTGAAAAATCCTAGCACCGCACCTACCCTTTGGCTGATGAGCGGTACCTTACTCAGCACCACTTGTGCTTTGTTATAGAGAAGTGGTGCCACTGCCTATAGGATTTGTTCTTAAAGTAGTTTTTACCTAAACTGCTCTGTTATAAGGGAACAAAAGCAGTACCCTGGGTAAAATGGGAAAAAGAGAAGTTTCTTGAGGCTTCTAGATCATGAGCCTCATGTCCTCCCTTATCCCTATCAATATGGGATAGTTTGAGCTCGATATCCCCCTTTGGTAGGATCTTGGAGCCACCTCACCCACAATTCTCTCAACTATCCCTATCCATTGAGCCTTATAAATACAAGCTCATATCCATAGTTGAGGGGGAGAACGATAGAGGTATTGTGATGCTGTTGAATTGACTACCTAGTACAAATCATCGGAGAGCATAGGGAGCAAGTTGGAGCTTATGGGGATGAAGTGTTTGTCTCGTGGAGGAGCTTGTCGACACTAAGGCAACAGTTGTAAGCTTCTTCATACATTCTTAATGCAAAGCTAATTTCCATCCCACATATCTGTTGTTTTGATTTCACATGTATATGTTACTAGATTCCTTAGTCACTAATATGGATATGTAGATGATTTTCTGGTAGCTTTGATGTTCTTGTATGTTTGACATGTTTGTAGGTACATAGGTTCATGATTGAAGCAGTATTCTGGGTGTCTACAGTATTCAGGGAAGGTCTTCATCCTTTGTCATTCACTCATTTGTTCTGGATTTGAACCATTCAGACCAAAGGAACAACTTCTGTCCGCAGAAAGTGAAATATTCCTAATAACAGCTATAGATGAAGCTTTGAATCTATATGCAAATGTTCAGAATATATCCAGTAAATATGTATCTATGGTGATTGTCATAAACCATACCCATAATACACTAAACTTGGCAATGGAAAATAAAACCAAAGTTGCTGAAATGAGAATGAACTTGGAAGACATCCCAACTCTTGATATGATTCATTTTCATAAACAGATTAGGGAGGTAATTTACAGTGACCTGCTCAAGGCCACTTTGAAAGTATCCATACTACAATAAGCTAAGAGCAAATTAGAGAACCAATTGAGGTAGGAGAGGGTTGAAAGAAAGGCACATCAATACCAAATAAATAAACTTCAAGGTGATCTGTTAACTGTTGGTAGTGAGGTTGACAAAGGAGTAGCTACTCAAAAGTTGTTGAATGAGATAGAAAATACTATTCAATTGCCTAAGAAAAAATTAAAAATTCCAGCCACCAAACTCATACAGGCTACTTAGCTCATTGATTTGGAGAAAGAAAAATAATATCTTAATGTTGAATTAAATGACTATAAAGGCAAGCTTTTGAAATTTATTGAAGATAAGAAACAATGGGAAAGGGATATGGGCCTTATGGTTGAAAATGAAATTTTTTTGAAGGAAAATAAAGCAGAGATGGAGAAGGAGCTGAAAGAAAAAGACAAGGACCCTGAATTACAAATCATTTCAGCTCCTGCACATGTTAGTACAAATTTTGTGGTACAAGCCATGTCTCAGGTCAGCCTTAGAGACTTGGAGATAACTAGATTAAAGAATCAGAATAATAATTTGGATAATTTGGATTTGAAAAGAGAATACGATAGGAAAAGCTGGGAAACAAAATGCAAAGACTTGACAGATAAAAATGACAAGCTTTTAAAACAACTTTAACAAGACAATTACCAGTACAGGGAGCTAAGCACATAATTTGGGATGTACTTATATTTGAAGCAACCAAATTGAGGGCTTATTTAGATTATATTATGGAAAAAGAAATTGTGATGCAAGAATATACCAAGCAGAGTGTAACATCAGTAAAAGAGAGATTGACTAAAAATCCCATAGAGATTGCCAACAATACTATTCATTTCTTGAATGGTCTAATAGAAGAGGAATTGAAAGTGGAAAACATCAAGGAAATAATTTCCATTATCACTTCAGCGAGGAAGGTCGTGAGTAAACATCAACATTTGGACACCGTGGAAGAAAAAATTGACATTATGAACCATGAAATTAAACTTTTTATTGAAGCATTTACCCCATTATGCAAGAATGGTTTACCCTTCTTTTGGGAGGAAAAAAGAGGAATATTTTCTCGGAAAGAATATCATGATCGTTTGATTGCATGCAGGTTAGATCACCGAAAGTTTAAAGATATGCAACATTCATTGTCATGAAATGTGATAGTGTATAAGTTAGCAGATTATTTTGAGCTGTTATTTTCCTTCAAAGCCACATGTGCATGTTTGTCATATTTTTCATATTGAGAAGACATGGAATTAAGAGTGATGGCAAAAGAGATGGAAAGCCTGGACCTTCCATCTCTTGATCAGTGGAAATTGGTTGAAAAGTATGGAAGATCCAAGTATAAGCTGCATGGATGAAGACCTGTCGAAGACCAAAATTTCTAAAGATTAGTTAATTAGGATTTATAGTTTATTTTCAAAAAAATAGTTATTAGTTAGTAGTTATAAAATAACAGATGTAAAGGCAGTTATTGCCTATTTTTAGAAGTTAGTTATTTAACTCATGGAGCGATTTTGTATAAGAACCAATTTTTGTAATGAAGAAAGGGTTGGAACCCGTGAGATTTTGCATGTAACTGATATTCCTAGAGATTAATAAAATTGTAGAGCCAACGCTGAATTTTTTCAAAGATTCTTGTGTTGTCTTTGTTACAGTCTGCAATTTCGCTTTCTCATGTGCATGTATTTCTTGTTATTTAATTCCATAATATTTTCCCTTCATGTTTGAAAATGAGTTTTTAATAGCATGTAATTCATAATCATATGCTGTGTCTATTGATTTCAAACATTCACCAATATGTTCATCTAAAGTTAATCTTGGATTCATCCTAGTTAGAATCCCACATTAATGGACTGTCTTTATTTCTTCTACAATCACCATACCAAAGCATTTTGACTGTAACTGAATTGCTACTCTTCCTTTGTAAAAGTTTCTCATGCAGAAGCACTGTCAATGATATTGACCCACATTATGACTCCATTCCCAATGAAAATCTGTTTTAACCACTTACAATCTTAAAATTTTTCTTTGTTTACATATATATGGCCTAGTGAGAAAAACATT
Organism: Pseudotsuga menziesii; assembly: GCA_001517045.1. Lineage (NCBI taxonomy): Eukaryota > Viridiplantae > Streptophyta > Pinopsida > Pinales > Pinaceae > Pseudotsuga > Pseudotsuga menziesii. The sequence goes on from LPNX010160114.1 coordinate 597,861, forward strand.
GAGAAATCCCTCTCTGGAGAGAAGGAAGCCAACTTTCTTTCCTAAAGCTTGGTTTTGTGGTTACCTTGGGGTTTATTCTTTCACGACTGGGGGTAAAATCTAAGTGATAACATATTGGCGTCGTTGTCATGGAACGAGAGTTCAAATCTACCCTGGGAGAATGATAAGGAGCTTTCAAGAAGAATAAATTTCTGTGGGCAAGCAGAGGTTCTTGCATTTTGATTAGTTGTACATTTTCCCTTGCAAATCCACGTTGATATTGAGTTGTTTTTCAGAAAGGGCATCCTGGATTCTAAGAGGACACACATAAGAGGTAATCCTTCTTCTGAAATTTTATATGGTGTGGATAACCCAGAAAGATTGATTAGACATAGACCCAGTAAAGAAAGAATAAGTACTTCTCAAGATGAAGGTTCAATTTCTCAAGAATTTCATAGTTTTCAAAATTCAGAGTGGGAAAAAAGTTTTCAAAGATCTATGTTAAGGTATAAATCTGAAACTGATCTAAAAAAAACAGAAATAAACCCTAATAGGTTTGAATCATACTTGCTTGACTCTCTTTGGAACAATTTGCAAGATATTGTGAAGGTTGAATAAAACAATCCTATTGTACAAACCTTTCAACCTTATATTCCAAGCCCTCCTCAGAGTCCTCCTACTGTCCCAAACCCTCCTAGACCAATGACATCCAGGTTTTCTCCCTTGTCTTTGCCTGTTGTTTTGCATGAATTACCCCAAAACTACTCTCAGAGAATATCCTTATTTGACGGGGAAGGAAACTTTACTGCCAGGAAACATATGGATAGGTTTGAATTTTTCATTGATATGGAGGAAGTGGACTTTGATGATTCTAAAATGAGTTTGTTTGCACAGAGTTTGTTTGGTGAAGTGAAAATATGGTTTAAAGACTTACCTGCAATATTTATTCTTAATTTTGATGCCTTTCAAACTTTATTTTTGGATAGATAGGAGGATAAGAAAATCCCTTTACAGGTTCCTTTTCAATATAAAAATTTGAAAAAAGGGAATTTCGAATCATTCCATGAATTTTCTAGTAGATATATGAGGGTATATAATTCCATACCAGCACATATAAAACCCTTAGTAGGTGCTACTCAACTTCATTATGTTGATTCCTTCGAGAGTGATTTTTCTTTGTTATTGAGAGAAAGAAAATCCCAGAGTCTTCTTGTTATGTTTAAAGATTCCTTAGAAGTAGAAGCACATTTGATGGCCTCTGGAAAAATGAAACAAAGAGTAGAAGTGGAAATAAGGAGAATTAGAGAAGAACATCATCCTTCTACTTCTACTGATGTTGCTAATGCTTCCTCTTCAAATGATGAAAAGTTTGAAATGATGATGAAAACCATGGAGAGGTTAATGGATAGATTGGATCTATAAAATAGATCACCAAACAGAGAGAAACCTGAACCTCAAGTAAGGAACCCCAATTTTCAAATACCACCACGTCCTCCTCTCCCTCAAAATAGAAAAAGAGATCAAAGAAATATCAGAAATCCTGAAGATCAACAAATCAGGCATCCCTTTCCTGAGAATTATGTTGATGATGTGGAGGAATAAATTGATCCAATGAACAACCAGATTCATCATTTTGATGATCTAGATACAGAAATCTATCTCACTAAAAAGGAACATAATATGTTTTCCCGTGAAGATGATAGTAATGTGTCTGAGGTTGATTCAAAGAAATACCACAGGGGCTACCAAAATGCAGTAGATTATTTTTAGAGGAACTTGAAGTTGAGAAGTAGAGATGTACCAATAAGTAAAGGAAGAGATAATGAAAATCATCCTTCAAGCAGTCAAAATAATACAAAAAAACAAAAAGAGAAAAAATGAAATGATGTACAAAAAGTTTCAAAAAATAAAGAAGAAAAACAAAAGAAGTTAGACAACCAACACCTGTAGATGTGGAGAAAACAATTTCATCTTTCAATCTGCAATTGGAATTGTCAAAGATCAAAATTTCTATCCCATTTAATGAATTGTTAAGGAACAATGAATATCGAGAAAATATCACTAAAATGGTAGAAAATCAAGGTGATTATCAACCAGACATTTTAGAAGTAATAGATGATGCTCCCGCTATTGTTCTTAGACATAAAATTGAGAGTACATATGAAGAGGAATTCCCTCCTTTTTATCTAAGTTTGAATGTTCATGATATGATTTTGCATAATGCTATGCTTGATTTTGGATCCTCTCATAACCTAATGCCAAGGGTGGTAGTGGAAAGTGTGGGATTGGAGATTACTAGGCCTTATAAAGACCTATATTCCTTTGTTTCTAGAAAGTTAAGAGGTCTGGGATTAATTAAAGATATGGTGGTAACCCTCACACAACTCCCATCTAAATTTTTTTTCATGGATGTTGTAGTGGCTAACATTCTTCCCAAGTTTGGCATGATGTTTTCAATATCTTGGGCTTCAAAATTAAAAGGAACATTGTAGATGGATATGTCATATGCCACCATTCCCTTGTTTGGAGGGAACATGAGACTATGTAGAGAGAAAATGATAGCCTATGTGGTTAGCAACCAAGATAATCTTGACAATCATTTTTGGAAATTATTTTACAGAACATAAAATCGGAGTGGTCCCCAGAATAGACAATCAGGTAGCTAATTCTTTAGCTACAACTGTTAGTAATTTTAAAACTCTCATTTATTCTCAGAAAAAGTATAAAATCCGAGTTGTAAATAGACCTTCTATACCTGATAATTCCAAGTATTCGCAGGTTTTTTATGATTATATGCACATTAAAATATTTTTGGAGATGTCAGATGATTTTGTAAATACTCAAATAGATACAGAGAATGAAAACTTAGAAAACTTCCAAGATGATGTACAGTCTAAAAAAGACGATGTTGAAAAGAAAAAATTGAAAAAAAAGATAGAGGGAAAAGATATAATCCAATTGAAAAGTGATTATATTCCAAAACTTCTGATTCCCCTAGAAAAATTATTTGATCAAAATGATGTAGCAAAGGTTCCTAAAGTTCAACCTGTTGAGAATGATGTTGAATATCAGAACATAGGTACTGAAGAGTCACCTAGAATTGTGAAGTTGTCCAAAAATTTGCCTACAAAAAAAATACATAAATTAATGAAGAAGTATACATATGTGTTTGCCTAGAGTTATGAACATTTGAAGGAGTATGATACTTCTATCATACAACACACTATCCCAATCAAACCTGGTGAAAATCCATTTAGACAAAAGTTGAGAAGAATCAATTCTATGTTGCTACCCCTGATTGAAAAGGAAGTGAAGAAACTGTTCAATGCTAAAATTATTGTTACTTTGATATTTTCTAGGTGGGTAGAAAACTTAGTACCTGTTAGAAAAAATAATGGTGAGATCATACTTTGTGTAGTTTCAGGAATCTGAACAAAGTATCATTAAAAGACAACTATCCTCTACCCAAAATGGACCATGTTCTGTAGAAAGTGGTAGGAGTAGAAGTAATTTACACTATGGATGGCTTTTCTGGATACAATCAAGTAAAAGTTCTTCAAGAAGATCAAGAGAAAACTGCTTTTACTACACCATGGGGTACATTTATGTATTCCAAAATTCCATTTGGGTTGATGAATGCAAGAGCAACATTTCATAGATCCATGGATATTTCTTTTGTAGAAGAGAAATATAAGTTTGTAGTTGTTTACATGGATAATATAATTGTTTATTCTAAGTCTTAAATGGACCATCTTAAGCATTTGGAGAAGGTTTTTCTGAAGTGCAGAAAGTATGGCATCTCACTCAATCCTAGGAAGTCAAATTTTGCTTTGAAAGAGGGAAAGTTGTTGGGATACATTATTTCTAAAGAATGAATTAGAATTGATCCATTAATAGTCAATGTTATTCTAAAGGTTGAAGAGCCCAGGAGTAAGAAAGAGGTGCCGTCATTTATTGGACAAGTGAATTTTCTGAGGAGATTTATTTCAAGTTTTGTTTAGATTCTAAGAAACATTACAAATATGCTTAAAAAAGAAAATTAGATAAAATGGACAGTGGATGCTAGAAATTCCTTTACAGATATTAAAAAGGCCATCACCGAAGCCCCAGTTTTAGTGAGTCCATATTTTATTAAATATTTCCTAGTATTTTCTTATGCATCTGAGCATACTATCGTTGGAGTCCTACTACATAGGAATAATCAAAATCTTGAGCAGCCTCTTGCTTTCTTTAGTAATGTGCTGAGGGATGGAGAGTTGAATTACGATATTATGGAGAAACAAGACTATGCTTGGGTGAAATCTTTAAAAGAATTTAGAGTATATATACTTTATTCTCATATTGTTGCATATGTCCCAAGCAATGTAGTAAAGAGTATCCTCACTCAACCAAATCCAAAAGGTAAGAGGGATTAGTGGATTGTTGTGATGTTGTAGTATGATCTTGAAAGAAAACCTACAAAGTTGGTCAAGGGACAGGGGATTGCCAAATTAATGACATATTCTAATTGTGATTCCTTGCAAATTGATTTTTTGCCTAGTTTTTCAAATCAACTTGATGAAGGATTACAGGTATTGCCAAATTTTTCTCTTTCTCCATGGTATAGTGATATCATATATGTATTGCAAAACTTGCAAGCACCTATAGGACTGAGTAAAACAAGACCCAGGTCTGTTAAATTAAAGGCTGCGAAATTCTGTCTTTTGAATCAATATTTGTACTGGAAGGATCCTGGTGGTGTTTTGTTAAATTGCTTATTGGAAAATGAGGCTCAACAAACAATGAAATAATTTCATCAAGGGGACTATGGAGGACATCATTCCTAGAAGATGACAACTAATAAGATCTTGAGAGCAGGTTCTTACTAGCCTTCAATTTTTTCTGACATTTATAAAGAAATCACTACATGTTTGTTGCAGCTGCAACCTTTTTTCCCAAAATTTTAAATTTTAGGGCCCTCCTTTTGATTTGCTTCTATTAGATCTAGCCTAGACTTTTTTTGGTTTCACTAAAGCTGCCATGAAATTCAGATTTTTTGCTTAAAACTTGATCCTTTTCATTTTTGTATCGGAATATTAGTTGGCTATCCTTCCGATATCAGAAACATAGTTGATTGTCTTTCCACCGTTGTGGAAGTTGAATGGTCTAGTCTATCAGAAGTACTTTTGTGTTCCTCGCTGATACGTCAAAACTGATTCTTTTGTCTTCGTTTTGTTTTTCGAGCTTAATACTTAGTGTTTTGATTACTGGTGATTTTGTATTGCTATTGGAATGTTCTACAACAGTGAACCGAAGTATTATTATTTTACGCTGGCAAAATTGCAGGAGGCAGGTGATGAACGTTCTGAAAGTTAGTTTGTTTCCTCGCTGATGCCATAGAGGTTAGGATTTCCGATCTCCGATACACGTTAGAATGAATAAAGTCATGATGATAGTGCTTGGTGCTGCCGACACTGCGAAAGATGTTTAGTCTTGAGGTTCTGCAGTTAGTGCTTAGTGGTGCCAATGCCGATAGACTTAAAGGTTATCGTGGGTCTGTAGTTGGTTTTGCGTCCGCCATTGTGGATATCATCTGAACTATCTTTCCAATGGTTAGAGGTTTTGATCGCTGATAAGTTTAACTGCCGATAGGATTTATCCCATCAACATTTTCTGTGGAAGGTTCTATATATATGAGGGGAGCATTATTTTATTGGTTATCCATATTTTTACTCACCGTTTGCTCCAGTCCTTGTCGTTTGCGCCGATTCACGTTCCCAGCTGTTCGAACTCGATTCGCTAGTGTTGCCACCGTGAATATTTTGGTCATCCCGTTGACTACACTGTTGTTTTCAAAGTAGGTGAACCACGACCTTGTTGTTTTGGTTTTTTATTGGTTGATTTCGAACTGTTGGTTTTCTTTCCCTGGTTAGGTTTTCCATGAGTTAGGTTTGTCTGCATAAAGGGATGTTTGTGTTTGCGGTGTGCATGATGTTTTACTTGAGGGTGAAGAGTTAGCTGTTTACAGTTTTCTTTAGCGGGAGGATTTTGAGGCTGCATTATTGTTAAGCTGTTATGGATGCTTTTGCCCCAGTACAAAAGATTAAGGAACGGTGCAGACAAGTGTTTCGTTGTTTGCACCACCCGTTCTTTTGGTTGTCCATAGCCGTTTAGGGGGTGTTAAACTTTTGCTTGCACTTACCTTTTCCTTGGAACTACGGAGGTTTTTCCATTTTTGGTCAGGTTAGGTTTTTTTTTTTAAGACAGGAAGAGCACTGCGTAGGGTCTAATACTGTTGAGTTTGGTTTTGAAGACAAGTAGTGGGAATAGTTTAATTCATCCTTTTATGTGATATCAGATTAGTTCGAATGCGTCCTAGGTTAAGATAGAGAATTTTTTTTTGATTTTCTCTCTGGGTTGTGAATTTTACAGACAGTGGACTTAGGCAGTTTTAAGACATAACATGCAGGATTTTTCTTTCGCCTTGTCAATTTTTTTCATACATTGAGTGCTGTGTGTAGTTTATTTTTCAGAATGCATATGGAGGAGGTAAACAAATTGATATAGTTTTTTGTTTATTGTTAAAACACTTTCTAAATCTCAATGGGTCTAAGAACATGCTATGATTGTGACAGGGTGATTGTTGTAAAGAAAATATGTCGAAGAGACAAAAGAAAAAGGCTCCTGTGGTTGAAGGAGAACCTGAAGTTGAGATCGTCACAAAGGTTGAGTATATATATGAGGATACCAAAGCTTCCACTGGGATCGAACCAGACTACAAGTGGGGAGAGATCTACATGATGATCACTAACCAGAACGTACCTGATGCAGGTTTCGAAGAGCTAACAATTTATGCAAACATTGAGAAACCAGTTCTCATGAAAGTAGCCACAAGACCCGAGTTGTTCCCTTGTTCAGAGGTGATTGGCTAGATTTTGCCTAGGGCAGACGTAACCACTATGATTCTGGAGAATATTGCTAAGTAGGGATACGCTGCATATATCCCTGCATACGTCTCTATGGCTTATCATCTACCTTCCACCTAGGTTTACTTGACAGAAAGATGGTTGAAAGAGACAGCTATGGATTTGGTAGAGATAGTTAAAAGAATGATGATACCAGGGAAAAACTTCCGAACTAGACCTTTCAGAGAGTATGATACCTCTACTCTCTGTACTCCTTATAGGTTCATTGCACTAATCTTAAATAGGATTTTTGGTAGAGCTCACGGGAAGAGCTTCAAGATAGGGTGGATACCAATTATATTTTATGTGGCTACTCAAGGAACCATTTTTCATTGGTCTAACATAGTGTCAAATAGGCTCTCATCATGCATATCTACAGCCTTGGGAGGGGTGTCACAAAATAAATCTGAGTTCTATATGATCTCTATCCTAATTGACTATATAATGTGTACTAAGTATTTTCCATCCTTGAGGTGTAACTAGGAGAGGGAAAGAACCCCAGTGTACAAAACATATAGATTGCTATGGGCCCATAAATATTATAGCTATTACAGGGAAATATACGAACACTTCATCATGCCCTTGTATACCATAATTTTCTTGACTGAATGCAACTGCATGTCTGAAGAAGCATTCAAATTCATCGAGGAGTTTAGAGATTATTATTTGACCAAGGAAGGGTTGTATATAAGAATGTATGGTGGTTCCAGAGCCCCTTCCCTACTCCCTAAGTATGCCATTGACTATGTACTACACAAAGAGGCAGTTAGGCAGGTGTATATTGATGGTGTGGGAAATTTCCTGTTTGAACATAAAAAGGCAACATATCCTGCAGTGCCTTTCCTGCTTGGCAGCTACAAGTTTTCGAGAGTAAAATAGGCTGCAGAATTTGTTCATGAGCTGGAGCACTTCCATTTTGGTGAAATGAATTTTCACAGGAATGAATCCCGAAATAAAGTAGTAGATTACTGCAAGGAAGTGGGAATTAATTTTGAATATATTGATTTTTTGGATAAGGACGAGGCAACATTCAGAAGTGCAAAGAACATAATTGCCCTTAAAAAGAGGTTTAAATAGAAAATAACTACTATGGGTGGAAAGGGAAAAAATTCAGAGAAGACTAAGACAATGGAATAAGAAGAGGCAAAAAAGAGAGAAGAAGATGCTAGAAGGCTAGCACAGGAAGCAGAGAGCTAGCTGAAGAATGAAGAAGAAGAAAAAAAGAGAGCTATAGAGGAAGCAACAAGGAAGGAAGAGGAGGAGAGAAAGAGAAAAGAAGAAGTATAAATTAAGAAAAATCAAGAAGAAAGTGAAAGTTTGAGATTAATAGGATCTCAAAAGGACCAACAGACTACTGAGCAGATAGATACATAGGAAGGGAAAGATCACACATATTAAGGACATGGACAATCTAATACTGATCCCCCAGAGCTTGCTGGATCTTCTGGCAACACATTGGGACAAGCTTCATTTTCTGGGATAGATTTGATCCCTTTCATGCCTAAAGAGGGGGAGGAAGTTCTCGACTTTAGTACTATTTTCTATGATAAGGAGAAGAAAATAATTGTAAAAAAGACTGAGAAAAAGATCGAAACTGGTGGACAGTTGGGAAATATTATATCAGATAAAACATTGGTGCATGGAACAAATACGGATCCAATATTGATAGCATGAGTTGGGTTGCATTAACCCAAGAAATTGAGGACAACGTAGATAGGATTATGATGGACCTAGAGCAGTCAAGAAAGAATGCAGCACAATTAAAATAAAGGTTGAAGAAGGATAGGGATGAGGGTCAGAAGCTGAAAAGGAAATATGAAGACATGATGAGTGAAGTCAAGACTTCAAGAGAAGAATTCTAGAATCTACAAGCAAATAAGGAGGCTTTAGAGATTTCAGAAGAGAAAACAGAAAAGTATGCTCAGGATAGCTTAGCTGAATTACAAAAGCTACAGCTAGAGCATCAAATGTTGAAAACTGAGAGAGATGATCTTCAGGTATCCTATGAAAATGTAAGTGCAGAGAAGGACAGGTTGCAATGCAAGTTTGCTGATTTAGAAACAGAGAAGGCTACCACAGAGGAAAGAGAGAAGCAATATCAAATGCAGGTGGCAGCCTTAGAAGAACAAAATACTTCATTGACAACATCACTAAAAGATGCTATGGAATAGAAGACAGACTTCCATCCTTTGAAATAACATGTTCTAACTCAAAGAAGGAAGATCCACAAATTACAGATATGCATTGAGGAAGAAAGGTGTAAAATTTTACAAATAGACACCAGATTGGAGGAAATTTTGGAAACTACTTCATATTTTTTGGACAAATCTCAAGATATTTTGGAGATTCTAACGGGAAGAATGGTATGGAAAGAAACAAATAAGGAATCTCCTATGGAGTTACTAGTTAAGGATCAACAGAGTTTAAAATAGGAGTATGGTTTATTGGAATTTTCAATTAATGTGGCGGAAGAATTCAAGAAAACTGTGAAGAAAACAAAGAGATCATGTGTCGAATACTGTAGGAGAGTGCTTGCTACACATAATAGATGCCAGATTTCTGCAGAGAAAAGATTGGACACGATACCAGAACATGAATTGTTTATAGAACATCTAATTAACAGATATCAGGAAGACAAGAAAGAGATCCAACAGGTCAAGGACCTAGATGAATGGATTTTAAAGAATGCAATGGCACATGCAACTGTAAGTATACATCTACTAGAATATCAACTGCGCCTGAGTCCTGCAAGGATAGAAGGGGTAAATAACCATGCTTCTAAATATGAGATTAATATCCAATTTTTTGAGCCTTCTATATTTGAAGGCATAGCAGCAGAGGCCCATGCATGGAAGAAGTTCATCAACGACCAAGCTGGCCCCTCTTCATAAAGTGTTCTGAAAATTTTGATTTAAAATGTAATATATTGTATTAATTATGTGCACATGCTACGAGACAAATTTGGGAAATGAAAGGTTGGGGAAGCTCAAAAGTCATTGAGGGGCAGCCCAAGGGTTTTGTTTTTGTATAAATATAGGAGAGTTTAGATGTAGAAGGGACTTTTTTCACAGACCATTTTTGAGAGTGTATTGTAAGAAGAACTATTTCCTTTTATAATAAAGAGTTACATGTTTCTGCTGGAGAAAGTTTTGTGGAATGTTTCAAATGTTTTACTATGGACCAGTTGAATCTGAACTATTTCGTTTTCAGCTTATTTCCATTAACTGTGAGATCGTTCTAACTCATTGAATTTATTTTCATGTTATGAATGTACTCTGGTTTATTTTGTGAAATTTCCACTTTGAGTAATGAAGATTGTAATTTACAGTAAGCTATCTTGTTGTTTGTATTTCTATTGATGTTCATGTGTTCTGAAACATTTAACAGCTATCTATGATCTTTCCTAGTGCATGCACTGAAATACATTACTCATCATTAATGATAGTTTTTATCCCTAGGGATAGGTTAATAAGTCTTAGTTAGTTTCTTGTTGTTTGTGATTTAGATGCGAGAGAGGTAAGACGAGAGGTAAGAACCTGTGCATCACATTGTGACCCTCCTCGTTATCTCTATCGTCTGCATTTTTTAGTTAGGAACTTGCACATCATACCTTAAACATAAAAAACTAAAAATATACACAGTGGACCAGGCCGTAACTGGTAAAACATTTTAATTTGTTACTTGAACTACAGTAGCTAGACCATAAACCAGACGGATTCCCCATACCAAACAGTAACGCGCTAGTTGGGAACGTTTATTGGGGAGAATCCCTAACTATTGTTACCTGCGATTTTCTGGGCATTAACAGTTTTTGGTGCTAGAAGGAGGGCCACCAGTGCATGGCTAGCCAATGAAGCCCGCTTCCTCGAAATCACTCCACCGGTGATAGTTCTGAAAGTAGTTTGCTTCACAAACCCACTCCTGAAGATAAAGAGAAAGGGTATCTGTATCCTGTCAATAACGAAGTGGTTGATGATTTAAGAAGAATCACTAGGGCATATGCGAAAAATATTGGAGGATTACCTATCATTTCTGTCCTACCTAGAAGAGAGTATCAGAAGAAAGATCGCCCTCAATTAGAAGACTTAGTGTTGGTAGAAGATCTTGAAGAACTAGTAGAAGCAGACTTACAAGAAGTTGACCAACCTTTGAATCAATTGGATCCAGGTTCACCTTACTGTTCACCTTTCCAGACCCCTGTTCAGTCACAACCTCATTCTCCACTCAAAATCTTGGCTAATGTAAATGCAAACCAACCGCATCCATAGCCTGCTTGGAGGGATATGTCGCCTTTAAATTTGACACTTCCCTTGCATGATTTCCCTCAATATTTCGACAAGATGTTACCTAAGTTTGAACCAAGTGAAGGAATTTTGGTAGATGGTCATTACAGAGTTTTTATTTGGCTATAGAAGGATTACGAGCTGGAGAGCATGAAGATGTGGTGTGTAGATTGTTTCCCCACACACTGAAAGGAAAAATAGCCTCATGGTATTTTTCACTTCCTGCAAATTCAATCATGGACTGGAACACATTTGAGAGAATGCTTAGAAGTAAATATGCAGTCCAAAAAACTCATGTAGCTTTAATGAAAGGGTTATGTGCTCTAAAGAAAGAAAGGAAAGAAAGAGTGCATAATTTCAATCAAAGATTTGTTGCTTACCTAAACAATTTTACTGCAGCTGATAAGCCATCTGAAAATGCTCTAATAGAATACTATACCTCATCCCTTGGGCCTAATCTAGCCATGTTTTCCAAGAGATTAGTGAGACCCACATTAGCAGAAACCTACGAAGAAGCTGAGAAGGTGGAAGCTAAGATGGAGAGTATAGAAAATTACCCTGTGTAGTCGGAAGAAAAGACTTTTGGAAGCAAGAAACCTTTATTATTGACTAAGCCTAAATATGAGCGGTCACAGGATTTCAAAGGGATGGTGAAGATGATACAAAAGTTATCCAACAGAGTGATAGATTTAGAGAAGGAAAAGGAGGCTCACAAATCATATAAGCCTTATTATAAAAAAAAGGGAAGACAACAGTCAACCTAAAGCTCCTCCATACAGTCCTCCAGCAATGAATTTAACTGATGTAGGAATGGATAAATTTTGTACCTTTCATCAACAACCTCATTCTAAGAATAACTACCCACAATGGATTAATTCTATGACATTAGTAATGAATCAATTATTGGACTCCAAACTGACAGAAACTGGTAAGGAGGAAGAAAATGATAATCAATCTACAGAAAAACAAGAGGAAGATACTTTAGTTTTATGGGACTATGTCTCTATGGTTGATACAAAAGAAGAATATTTTCCAAAACAAGAGGAAACACCAGAAAGCAATGCGACAACAAGAAGTCATATTTTGTTAAAAGAAGATAAGTCAATACTTCCTAAGATTAAGAAACTTCAAGAAAACATGAAGAAGATACACAAGAACACTGCAACTGTTAAAGTACCTGAATTTACCATTTCAAGTCAAGATCCGAAGAAAATTAACACACCTGTTAAGCCTGTTGAAGATAAGATTGATAATGTCAAGAAGAATCTCAAAGAACCTGAGATGGGGTATGATATTGTGGAAGACATTAAAAAAGCTAAAGCAAATATATCATTGTTTGAAATGTGTAATTTACCTCAACAAAAAGAGAAACTTTTAAAAGCACTTGAGATACCAGAAGAGGAGCCTCTCATTGATAACCAACTTGAGGAAGAAATTGGTAAGGCAAGTGTGGGAGGGAAGTCTAAGTATAAAACCCCAACATTTCTTCTAATTTTTGAGATTTTCAACTATAATCTGCACAACTGTTTAGTGGACTTGGGAGCATTAGTCAATGTTATGCCACTTTTAGTCTGTAAGAAAATCAATGGTCAACCTAAACCATCTACATGGTAGGTTCTTCAATTAGACAGGACAGCTGTAAAAGTAATAGGAGAAATGGAGGATGTTCTAATTCGCTTATCTGCAGATGAGAGGGTATGTCAGTACATTGACGTTGTAGTAGCAGACATACCAGATGCTTATGGACTGGTTTTGAGTCGATATTGGTCAGCAAGGCTAGATGGATACTTTACATCTGATTGGTCACATCGGTGGTTGCCTCATAAGGGAATTCCAAACCAGATAAAAGTATTAAGAGAGCCTCAAATGAAATACAATGTCACTCAGTTAGAAGGAAAAAATGAACCAGTAAACTCTGTGTTGGGGAATTATTTCATTGAATTGAAATTGGGAAATTACCAAGCTGAAGAAGCCAACATTATACCTAATACCCAGTCCAATCTCCTTCGATTTTCACGGGCTGATGAGATTGACTGTAATATAGTAGATCTAGTTTTGGATGTAGTCTATAATTCAAATTCAGTAGAGGTAGATAGTTTTTGGACTCTTTATTTTGATGGTTCTAAAACATTGGAAGGATTAGGGGTTGGCTGTGTCCTGATTGATCCAAGAAAAAATAAACATTTTCTTTCTTGTAGATTAGAATTCGAAATGCACAAATAACACAACCGAGTACGAAGCACTAGTTCAGAGACTTAAAAAAGAAATAAAACTGAAAGTAAAAAATTTGAAAGTATATGGAGATTCTGAAATTGTTGTTAAGCAAATTTGAAATAAGATACACTGTATTTCACCACATTTGAAATCTTACCAAAATGAAGTTTGGGATTTGCTTATAAATTTTCATACATTCAATATTGTGTCCATTCCTAGATTAAAGAATGCAACAACTTATTTACTTGCTACCTTAGCTGCAAGGCTAGTACCTTCAAATAATAGATGCTCTATTAAATTACTTTTCAGGTCTTATGTTCCAGATATGATCACAAATCTATGGGTTTTTGATGGTGATCAGCAAATTTTTGAATGTTTGATGAATGACGATACTTTCAAAGGAGCAATAATAGATGATGAAGAACATCAAGAAGAATTAAAATTTGGGAACTTTATTCCTAAGGGAGTCAAGACCTTGGAACGAATGTTTGATTTAGATAACAAATTCAGAAAGCCAACGAAAGCCAAGACTCATAGCTCGTCCTTACAATTTGAGCTGATAAATTTGGGGACTAAAGCTGAACCCAAATATGTAAATTTGGGGAAGTGTTGTTCTCTGGGAAAAATAAGTAAGTTCATTAGTATTTTCAAATAGTAAAAAGATGTGTTTGCTTGGACATATGAAGAGCTTAAAACTTATGACACAAAGGTCATACAACATGTTGTCCCAATTAAAGATCGAATCAAGCCTTACAAACAACCTTTGAGGAAGATGCATCCTAAGCTATAACCTTTGATTCAAAGTGAAGTAAAATTTTTTTTGGATGCTAAAATCATATTTAAAGTCAGACATTCAGAATGGGTTTCTAATTTGGTGCCAGTAAGGAAAAATTTAGGATAAATCAGGCTCTATGTAGATTTCATAAATCTTAATCATGCATCCGATAAAGATAATTATCCGGTCCCACCCATGGAACAAATATTACAGATGGTTTTAGGTTCTAAATTGTTTTCATTATTAGATGGATTCTCTGGTTATAATCAAGTATTAGTAGCTGAATAAGACAAGCTTAAAACCACATTCAGAACCAAGTGGGGAAATTTTGCGTATAGGAGAATTCCCTCTGGACTTATTAATGTTGGAGCTACTTTTCAAAGGGCCATGGATATAGCTTTCCACGGTTTAATTGGCCATAGTGTTGTGGTTTATCTAGATGATGTCACAATATTTTCGAAAATGAGAGAGGAACATGCACTTCATCTGAAACAAATTTTCAAGCGTTGTCGAAAATATGGTATTTCACTAAATCCTAAGAAATGCGTGTTTGCAGTCATAGAAGGAAAGTTACTAGGTCATGTTGTTTCTAAGAAAGGAATATCCATAGAACCAAAAAGGATTAAAGCCATAGAATAGATCCCTTTACCCCATAATAAAAAGGGCATGCAATCATTTATGGGAACAATCAATTTTGTGCGAAATTTTGTACCATATTTTGCTCAAATTGTCAAACCTTTGTAACAAATGGTTAAATAGAGTGTACAATTCAAATGGACTAATGTGGAGAAGAATGCATTCAGTAAGATAAAAACATCTGTTGCTCATGCACCATCACTCAAAAGTACAAATTTTGAAAAGGATTTTATTCTGTACACTTTTGCGTCCGATGATTCATTGGCAGTTGTGCTTACACAGAAGGAAGATGGGGGAGATGAGTACCCCATATCATTTATAAGCACTGGTCTGCAAGTAGCTGAATTGAATTATTTAGCAGTTGACAAACAAGCTTATGCAGTTTTTAAAGCGGTAAAACAATTCAGGCCATATATACTTAAGAATCACACCAAAGTAATAGTTCCACACCTAGCTGTGTGATCTCTTTTTGTACAAAAGGATTAGGAGAAAGAAGAGGCAACTGGGTGACTGCCTTACAAGAATATGATCTTAAGTTCAAACAAGCATCCATAGTAAAAGGATAAGGATTATGTAAACTAATGACTGAAGATCAAAACAATGAAGAAAACAGTTGGGATAATGAATTTGAGTTACATATGGTGGATGTATGTCCTTTGTTTATAGCTCCAGATTCCTAGTATCGGGACCTAGTCCATTACCTTCAAGAAAAATATTTGTTGGAGCATTGGAGTCCCAAACAACGAATATCATTACGTCTGAAATCAGCTTCATATCAGATAATTGATGGAGTATTGTTCAAAAAGAACTACGATGGAGTTTTTCTTAGGTGCTTAGAACAGGAAGATGCAAAGAAGGTCATAATAGAATTGCACAATGGGCCTGCTGGAAGTCATTTTTCTGGAGATACAACAGCACATAAGATTCTCAGAGCTGGATATTACTGGCCTACATTGTTTAAGGATGCTAATGCTCATGTTATAAAATGTGATGCTTGTCAAAGAGGTGTTGGAAGACAAGCTAAGGAAGCAAGGCCTTTAAAACCAGCAATGATATCAGAACCATTCGAACAATGGGGAATCGATATTATTGGAGAAATAAACCCAAATTATTCCTTGTAGCACAAGTATATTTTGACAGCAACTGATTACTTCACCACATGGGTCAAGGCTATTCCATTACGAAAAGTAAATGAAGATGCAGTCATGGATTTCTTAAAGAATCAAATTATGACCAGGTTTGGGGTTCCAATTTCCCTAGTTTTTGATAATGCTACTTACTTTTCTTCTATTAGATTAACTGCATTTGCTAATGAAAGAGGAATCAAGTTGCATTATTCTACAAATTATTACCCACAAGGAAATGTTTTAGCAGAATCCACAAACAAAAATCTGATTAGGATTCTAAAGAAAAATGTAATAGAGAATCAGAGAAGTTGGCATTTAGTGTTACCTAATACTCTCTGGGTTGATAGAGTAACACCCAAGAATTTCTTAGGTGTGTCACCATACACTCTTGTTTATGGAAAGGAAGCTATCCTTCACCCCAACATTCTGTTACCGTCTTCCATAATAGCTCAGGAATCTAGAGGTACCGATAATGAAATCCTACAAATCATAATCTATAATCTTTTGAAGTCAAAAGAGTCCAGGTCCAAATCCAAAGAAATATTTAAGCATCAACAGGAAATAGTGAAGCGTTTGTTTGATAAGCATAAAGATGGGAACAAAGAATTCGAAGTAGGAGATCTGGTTCTTAAGTGGGATCATCCGCATGATGAAAAGGGAAAGCACACTAAGTTTCAATAGTTATGGGTAGGCCCTTTTCAAATTGCAGCAAAGCTTGGCCCCTCAACTTACAAGTTGCAAGACTTACAGGGGTGGGAAGAGAACTTACTAGTAAATGGTTTAGTTCTCAAACCTTATTTTTCTTGATCTTTTATTTTGTTGTTTTGTACATAAATAAACTGTTGGTTTGTTTTATTTTTGAGGATTTTTGGTTTTCGTTTTAGTTAGGGTTTGATTGATTGTAATGTTTAATAAAGAAGCATGACCTTTGGTTGCATGGAGTTCATCAGAATTCTGTATTAACTAAAATCTTTGATTACAAGACTGTGTACTATTAATTTATTTAATGTTTGAAAGAACTTCTTCAAGTTTAGCAATTTTCATAAATGGTTATGAACACATTGAAGTCCTACTTAACCCTTGTGAAATAACTTGAGATCAAAAGGTCTAGAATACTATTTCGAGGCTCCATTCATCTGACACTAAAAATGTCTTAGGGAGTGATAGCAAAACACCCATGAAAAGGAAGCAAGGTAAACAATACATTACATTTAAATGATTCCATACTAGGAATTGAAAGCCAAAATGAAAATAAGAGTCAAGATCTCCTCGGAAAAGAAATATGTATCAAAGCAAAGTATTGAACCATATTAGTATGTATAATATTGCCAAAGTTCTTCTCCGTCTATGAGATGAAAAATAAATTATCTCTCACATAAAAGGACACTATGGATGGAGGAGCCTAAATTAAAAATTTCAGAAATAAGGCATGTAGGGGGACTCAAAAGAGGACAAAAAGTACAAAATCACCAAAAGTGAAAAATGGCATGGAAATGAGGAACAAACGGATATATATGTTTACCATATGTTACAATCCTGTGGTGTCTAAGATGGAAACTACTCAAAGATAGAGGTTAAAAAAATAAAATTCATATTCCTGGCCTCAAAAGAGTTATCTAGACTTTGAAATCTTGCTTCCCATGTTCCCTAAATTGGACTATCATCAATAATTAAAGTGCATACATCTGCCATTTGGGAAATCCATATATCTTGAAGAATTCAGCATGTTGGTATTGTCAAAACAATCTGTTGATCAAAGAAGAAATTGTTCAGAGATCTATGTTCACCAGGTAGTCGCCAATTGTTGTACTTGCAACCTCTTTTCCCAAAATTTTAAATTTTAGATCCCTCCTTTTGATTTGTTTCTATTATGTCTAGCCTAGGATTTTTTGGTTTCACTAAAGCTTCCCTAAAATTCAGATTTTTTGCTTAAAACTTGATCCTTATCATTTTTGTATCAGAATATTAGTTGGCTATCCTTCCGATATCGGAAGCATATTCAACTGTCTTTTCACAGTTGCGGAAGTTGAATGGTCTAGTCTATCGGAAGTACTTCTGTCTTCCTCATCGATACATTGAAACCACAGATTATTTTGTCTTTGTTTTTTTTTTCGAGCTTAATACTCAGTGTTTTGATTACCGGTGATTTTGTATCACTATCGGAATGTTCTACAATAGTGAACTGGAGTATTAGTCTTTTACACTGGTGATGTTACAGGAGGCAGGTGATGAACGTTCCGAAAGTTAGTTTGTTTCCTTGTTGATGCCATAGAGGTTAGGTTTTCTGATCTCCGATACACATTAGAATGAATAAAGTCACGATGATAGTGCTTGGCACTACTGACACTATGGAATATGTTCAGTCTTGAGGTTTCACACTTAGTGCTTAGTGGTGCTGATGCCGACATACTTAAAAGTTATCGCGGGTCCATAGTTGGTTTTGCGTCCACCGTTACGGCTGTCATCTGAACTATCTTTCCGATGGTTAGAGGTTTTTATCGTCGATAAGTTTAACTGCCTATAGGGTTTATCCCACTGACATTTTCCATCAAAGGTTCTATATATATATGAGGGGAGCATTATTTTATTGGTTATCCGTATTTTTACTCCCTATTTTCTTCAGTCCTTGTCGTTTGCACCGATTCACGCGCCCAGCTGTCCGAACTCGATTCGCTAGCATTTCCACCATGAATATTTTGGTCATCCCGTCGACTATATTGATGTTTTCCAAGTAGGTGAGCCATAGCCTTGTTGTTTTTGTTTTTTATTGGTCGATTTGGAACCATTGGTTTTCTTGCCCTTGTTATTTTTTTCGTGAGTTATGTTTGTCCACATAAAGGGATGTTTTTCTTTGCGGTGTGCATGATGTTTTACTTGAGGGTGAAGAGTTAGTTGTTTACATTTTTCTTTAGCGGGAGGATTTTGAGGCTACGTGATTGTTGAGTTGTTATGGATGCTTTTACCCTTGTACGAAAGATTAGGGCACATTGCAGACAAGCATTTCGATGTCTACACCACCCATTTTTTTGGTTGTCCATAGCCATCCAGGGGGTGTTAAACTTTTGCTTGCACTTACCTTTTCCTTGGGACTATGAAGGTTTTTCCATTTTTGGTCGGGTTAGGGTTTTTTTTTTTAAGACAGGAAGAGCGCTGTGTAGGGTCTAATACTGTTGAGTTTGGTTTTGAAGACAAGCAGTAGGAATAGTTTAATTCATCCTTTTATGTGATATCGGATTAGTTTGAATGCGTCCCGTGTTAAGATATAGATTTTTTTTTCTCTCAGGGTTGTGAATTTTATAGATAGTGGAATTAGGCGGTTTTAAGACACAACCTGCAGGATTTTTATTTCACCTTGTCAATTTTTTTCATACATTGAATACTATGTGTAGTTTATTTTTTAGAATGCGTATGGAGGAGGTAAAAAAATTGATATATTTTTTTGTTTATTGTTAAAACACTTACTAAAAGCTCAATGGGTCTAAGAACATGTTGTGATTGTGACAGGGTGATTGTTGTAAAGAAAATATGTCGAAGAGACAAAATAAAAAGGCTCCTGTGGTTGAAGGAGAACTTGAAGTTGATATCATCACCAAGGTTGAGTATATATATGAGGATACCAAAGCTTCCACTGGGGTCGAATTGGACTACAAGTGGGGAGAGATATACAGGATGATCTCCAACCAGAACGTACCTGATGTGGGTTTCAAAGAGCTAACCATTTATTCCAACATTGAGAAATTAGCTCTCATGAAAGTAGCCAGAAGACCTGAGTTGTTCCCTTGTTCAGAGGTGATTGGCTGGATTCTGCCTAGGGCAGACGTAACCACTATGATTATGTAGAATAATGTTAAGCAAGGCTATGCTACATATAGCCCTCTATATGTCTCTATGTCTTATCATCTGCCTTCCGCCCATGTTTACTTGACAGAAAGATGGTTTAAAGAGACAGCTATGGATTTGGTAGAGACAGTTAAAAGAATGATGATACCAGGGAAAAACTTCCGAACTAGACCTTCCGGAGAGTATGATACCTCTACTCTTCGTACTCCTTATAGGTTCATTGAACTAATGTTAAATAGGATTTTTGGTAGAGCTCACAGGAATATAGGATGGATACCAATTATCTTTTATGTGGCTACTCAAGGAACCATTTTTAATTGATCAAACATAGTGTGAAATAGGCTCTCATCATGCATATCCGCAGCCTCTGGAGGGGTGTCACAAAAGAAATTAGATTTCTATATGATCTCTATCCTGATTGACTGTATACTATGTACTCAGTCTTTTCCAGCCTTGAGATGTAACTAGGAGAGGGATAGAACCCTAGTGTACACAGCATATAGATTGTTATGGGCCCATAAATATTATAGCTATTATAGGGAAATTTGTGAACACTTCATCATGCCCTTGTATACCCTAATTTTATTGACTGGATGCAACTAGATGTTTGAAGAAGCATTCAATGCCATCAAGGAGTTTGAAGATTATTATTTGACCGAGGAAGGGTTGTATATAAGAATGTATGGTGGTTCCAGAGCCCCTTCCCTACTCCCTAAGTATGCCACTGACTATGTACTACACAAAGAGGCAGTTAGGCAGGTGTATATTGATGGTGTGGGAAATTTCCTGTTTGAACATAAAAAGGCAACATATCCTGCAGTGCCTTTCCTGCTTGGCAGCTACAAGTTCTCGAGAGTAAAACAGGCTACAAAATTTGTTTAGGAGCTAGATCATTTCTATTTTGGAGAAATGAATTTTCACAGTAATGACTCCTGAAATAAAGTATTAGATTACTGCAAGGAAGCAGGAATTAATTTTGAATATATTGATTTTTGGGATAAGGGCGAGGCAACATTCAGAAGTGCAAAGAACATAACTGCCCTTAAAAAGAGGTTTAAACAGAAAATAAATACTATGGGTGGAAAGGGAAAAAATTCAGTGAAGACTAAGACATTGGAAGAAGAAGAGGCCAAAAAGAGAGAAGAAGATGCTAGAAGGCTAGCACAAGAAGCAGAGAGTTGGCTAAAGAATGAAGAAGAAGAAAAAAATCGAGCTGTAGAGGAAGCAGCAAGGAAGGAAGAGGAGGAGAGAAAGAGAAAAGAAGAAGCGGAAATTAAGAAAAAGGAAGAAGAAAGTGAAAGTTTGAGATTAAGAGGATCTCAAAAGGACCAATAGACTACTGAGTAGATAGATACACAGGGAGGACAAGATCACACATATCAAGAACACGGACAATCTAATCCTGATCCCCCAGATCCTGTTGCATCTTCTGGCAACACATTGGGACAAGCTTCATTTTCTGGGATAGATTTGATCCCTTTCATGCCTAAAGAGGGGGAGGAAGTTCCTAACTTTAGTACTATTTTCTATGATACGGAGAAGAAAAGAATTGTAAAAAGGACCGAGAAAAAGATCGAAACTAGAGGAAAATTGGGAAATATGATAACAGATAAAACATTGGTGCATGGAACAAATACATATCCAAGATTGATAACAAGAGCTAGGGTGGCATTAACCCAAGAAACTGAGGACAACGTAGAAAGGATTATGATGGACCTAGAGCAATCAAGAAAGAATACAACATAATTAAAAGAGACATTGAAGAAGGAAAGGTATGAGGGTCAGAAGCTGAAAAGGAAATATGAAGACATGATGAATGAATTCAAGCCTTCAAGAACAGAATTCCAGACTCTGTAAGCAAATAAGGAGGCTTTAGATATTTCTGCAGAGAAAATGGAAAAGAATGCTCAGGATAGCTTAGCTGAATTACAAAAGCTATAGCTAGAGCATCAAATGTTGAAAACTGAGAGAGAAGATATTCAGGTATCCTATGAAAATCTAAGTGCAGAGAAGGACAGGTTGCAAAGCAAGGCTGTTGAGTTAGAAACAGAGAAGGCTACCATAGAGGAAAGAGAGAAGCAATATCAAATGCAGGTGGTAGCCTTAGAAGAACAAAATAATTCATTGACAGCATCACTGAAAGATTCTATGGAACAGAAGACAGACTTCCAACCGTTGAAAGAACATGTTCTAACTCAAAGAAGGAATATCCACAAATTACAGATATGCATTGAGGAAGAAAGGTGTAAAATTTTACAAATAGACACTAGATTAGAGGAAATTTTGGATGCTACTTTATTTTTTTGCACAGATCTCCAGATATTTTGGAGATTCTAACAGGAAGAATGGTATGGACAGAAACAAATAAGGAATCTCCTGCAGAGTTACTAGTTAATGATCAGTAGAGTTTAAAATAGGAGTATCATTTATTGGATTTTGCAATTAATGTGGCGGAAGAATTCAAGAAAGTTGTGAAGAAAACAAAGGGAGCATGTGACGAATATTGCAGAAGAGTGTTTGCTACATACAATAGATGCCATATTTCTATAGAGAAAAGATTGGACCCAATACCAGAACATGAATTGTTTATAGAACATCTATAGAACATATATCAAGAAGATGAGCAAGAGATCGAACAGGTCAAGGACCTAGATGAACGGATTTTAAAGAATGTCGTGGCACATGCAGCTATAAGTATACATCTACTAGAAGATCAGCTGCGCCTGAGTCCTACAAGGATAGAAGGGATAAAGAACCAGGCTGCTAAATATAATATTAATATTTGATTTCTTGAGCCTTCCGGATTTGAAGGCATAGCAGCAGAGGCCCATGCATGGAAGAAGTTCATCAACGACCAAGATGGACCCTCTTCATAAGGTGTTCTAAAAATTTTGATTTAAAATGTAATATATTGTATTAATTATGTGCACATGCTACGAGAAAAAATTTGGGAAATTAAAGGTTGGGGAAGTTCAAAAGTCATTGAGGGGCAGCTCAAGGGTTTTGTTTTTGTATAAATATAGGAGAGTTTAGATGTAGAAGGGACTTTTTTCCCAGACCATTTTTGAGAGTGTATTGTAAGAACTATTTCCTTTTACAATAAAGAGTTACATGTTCCTGCTGGAGAAAGTTTTGTGGAATGTTTCAAATGTTTTGCTATGGACCAGTTGAATGTGAACTATTTTGTTTTTAGCTTATTTCCATTAACTGTGAGATCGTTCTAACTCATTGAATTTATTTTCATGTTATGAATGTACTCTGGTTTATTTTGTGAAATTTCCACTTTGAGTATTGAAGATTGTAATTAACAGTAAGCTATCTTGTTGTTTATATGTCTATTGATGTTCATGTGTTCTGAAATATTTAACAGCTATCTGTTATCTTTCCTAATGCATGCACTGAAATACATTACTCACCATTAATGATAGTTTTTCTCCCTAGGGATAGGTTAATAAGTCTTAGTTAGTTTCTTGTTGTTTGTGATTTAGATGCGAGAGAGGTAAGATGAGAGGTAAGAACCTGCGCATCACATTATGACCCTCCTCATTATCTCTATCATCTGCATTTTTTAGTTAGGCACTTGCACATCATACCTTAAACATAAAAAAATAAAAATATACACGGTCGACCAGGTCGTAACCGGTAAAACATTTTAATTTGTTACTTGACCTATGGTAGCCGGACCATAAACCGGACGGATTCCCCATACCAAACAGTAACGGGCTAGTTGGGAACGTTTATTGGGGAGAATCCCTAACTGTTGTTACCTTCAATTTTCTGGGCATCAACAATGTCATCAATGTCATATTTTTTATGGAAAAAGAAAGTTGGTTCCACTGCCTCTTAATCCAATTTTAGTTGAGGTACCTTTTCAGCAATGGGGGTTAGATTTTATTGGGGAAATCAACCCAAATTCTCCAGGTCAGCATAGGTGGATTCTAACAGCAACATATTATTTCACAAAATGGATTGAAGCTATACCAATAAGGAGATCCATTGATGTTGTTATTATGGTATTTTTGGAGAACAACATATTTTCAAGGTTTGGGTGTCCCAGGAGGATTGTGATAGATAATGAGGTTGCCTTCAAATAGAAAAATGGTAAGTTTTTGTCATAAATACCATATTAATTTGAATTATTCCACTGTCTATTATCCACAGGGAAATGGACTGGCATAATCTTCCAACAAGAGCTCAATAAGGATAATTAAAAAGTTGTTGGAAGAAAATAAAAGATCTTGCGGCATACAAAGCTGAAATATTCTTTTTGGGAAGACAAAATCAGTGCAAAAAAGAGCTATTGGGATGTCTCTATTTTAGTTGGTTTATGGAGCTGAAGTAGTTTTTCCAACATCTTTGGGTTTTCCTGTCATGAAACCGTTGTAAGAACACAAGGATGAGCCAAGTCATATGCAAAGGAGGATTAATCAAATTATAGAGTTGAATTAAATGAGGGATATTAAAACTTATGACAAGGTACAAGTTCATCAGGAAAAGGTAAAGAAAACTTTTGACAAGAGAGTGAAGGAGGAAAAATTTCAGATTGATGACTTGGTATTGAAATGGGATGCACCTAGAGAAGACATGCATGGTAAGTTTGATCATATTTGGGTAAGTACATACATCATTGTAGCATACAGAGGGAATAATTCATTTATTTTACAACACCAAGTTGGGGTTCAACTGAAAGGGGGCCCTGTCAATGGAATATTTATAAAGCATTACCTATCCTAGAGGTGGAGGGTAATTTTTGTACCATAGATTGTATATACATATTTAATTTGAAATCAATACAGATGGTGAGCTGAAATATTTGAAGCCCGGATAGAAGGCCCTAAGATCTTGAGGGATGGCCATTTTATTTTATTTTATATATAAAGAAAAAAAGAAAAATAATTTTGAGCTTGTTGGAAATAAAGACATGCACTGGTTTGTGGGGTTATTTTCTACCTCGCAGGGAGGATAGCATCCCCAGTTGGAGATAGCCATTAGCACCATTTATGGCTTGCAGTTGGAAACGGGGGAGGCTTATGAAAATGTAAGACACGAGTTTACAATGTTGCATCATATGACCTGAAGGTAAGTATAAGGGGTTTGTTTCTAAAGGTAAAAATCGTGTGTGTGAAAGAAATCTTAAAATTTTCCTTAGAAATGAAGTTTGTATAAAAAATATGACCCGATGTTATATCATAGCAGGATCCGAAGGTGTCAATCTATATAATAAAAGATCAATGACTGTGAGTAACTCCGCCAGTGAAAGATGCGAGCAAAAAATAAAATTAATCACCAGCGAAATAGGTTAAAGTGTGGCATAAATCAATCGTTAGATGAAAATAATATAGCATAGCTATGGCCGACAAAGGTTCCAGTGATGATACATGCACGTGAAGATCAAATTTTGTAATCAGAGAAAAAGAGTATAGCATACAAAGTTCGACGACAGATATTTCAATCGGGACGAGATAAACAGTTGATATGAATTCCGCTAGAGGAACATGCACGGAGGAAAATATTTTTGGGACCAACAGAATTTTGTAGGACTGTCACTAATCGATGGCGAATATTTAAAGTGAAATAAGATTGACGACCCATATTCATTCCATTTGGTGAACCTACACGGAAGGAAGAAGTTTCTCAATCAACGGAAAATGGTGGAGGACGCATGTTTCAACGGTTGCGATGGAAGCTTGATTTAGATCAAGGACCCAAAATGACTCAGTTGATAGAATATGCATGGGTGAAAAGGTTTGGTAAGGAAGCGGAATTATTTAAAGCACTTACATAATAAACGGTGTATACTTAGTCAATCAAGATCTATGGTCATGATTGATTCCACTGAATCAAAATGTGAGAGATATAATGGAAGGGAGTCCCAGCAGAATCAGTTAAAAGGGATCAAAGATGAATGACTGAGATCTAGGTGGGTTTAGATATACGGTGTAAAATCACACCGCTGGGAGAATATGCAAACTAGTTGTGGATCTGAAACCGAGCGAAATATTTGAAGGGAGAACTGGATCGACTGTGGGAATTCATAACAAATAATATCAAGGGTTGATTTTTAAACTGCTAAGTCAAGATGCAAGCTAGTTATGAAATAAGTTCATGATGTTAAAATGATGAAGATATCTATGGGGATGAACTAATATGTTGAAAATTTACGGTTGGGATCAACTCCACTACAGGAATCTACAGGAGGGAGAAGGATGAGTAATATAGCGGGAGTAATAGGTACATGGGTAAGTAATGATCAATATCTATGGATCAGGATGAAAGGCAGTAGATCCATAGACAAGAATGAAGTTTGTATAATAATATGCATGACAAATAAGGGCATAAAAAGATATAATAGTAAATCATGTGGATTTGCTTTATTTGTTTGTATTTGCATTGGAAAGCTAGAGATCACAACTATGTGGAAGAAACCAACTCAGACTGAAATTTTTTCCACTTTTCAACCAACCAGGTAGGATTTTTTATCCTTACTCAAGGCTATTTAAACATGAATAATGTAGAAGTGATGGAGGTTCAAGCATAGGAATACCGAAAAATAGAAGAATTCTTTGAAGATAAAGACTTTAAGATCTTTGATACCATATTGTCTGTCAGTTCTGTAGATTTATTAAAGAATAATTTAAAGGTCCTCAAAGATCAAGGAACTGGTATCCATGAAATATTATGTTCCCATTTTCACTTTTTTACTACTGAACAAAACCTAAACTTCCCAGAGTTTGTCGACTGGTGCGCAAGCAATAATTCCTCTTCTGAGAGGGTAATTATGGACGTAGATGAGTATAAGATCCTCTTTCCTATAAATTAATTAGTCATCCGAGATACATTCTCTTTCCCAACCACTTTTATCTAGTTATCCCAAGAGTTTAGAGAAGAAATTTTAATCCAGTCATTCAGAGAATCCCCTATAGAACAAAAACATACTTTCTTCAGTTCTTGTTTCAAGCCAGATGTCTCTTTACAGAATCAAGATTTCCTGGTTAGTTCAAACATGTTTACTATTGAAACCCAATATATTATCTCCTTGATGAGTCAATTTTTAGGTTTGGACACTGATTCTTTGATGAGCCTGTTATTCAAAGTGAGTACTGGTCAAATTGAGTCTGTTGAGTCTAGTCAATCATGTTGTATTAAGTTTGATGAATTCCTAGCTGAGAATATCCATTCTCAATTAGTGAATTTCCACAATACCATGTTTTCTAGATATCAATCTTACTTGATAAATATGTTTCTATTCTTTAATGAGGATAACTTTCAATTTCTAGAGCTTGTTCTCATTGATAAGATGAGAAGGAACTTTAGCAAATATATGTATTTCCTGATGTCTGAAGTATACCAAACATTATTCCAATAGAGGTTTCCAAGGGTAATACCACTGATGAAAAAAATATTACAGTTTTCCTTGGAAAAGAGGATTGGAGATTGGTTTTTGATGGAAGGAAGGACTTCAATAAGAACATATGGATTTTTTCATCCACCGTATGTTCTCCCAGCCTTCTTAACTCGATTTTTTTCTCTAGAAATCATTAGATAGAAGTTGATTGTGGAAAATGAACATTTCAATAATTTTAAGAAGTTTTTTGAAATTAAATCTCCCTGGGTCATTGGCCCATTCATCATAAAAAGTAGGGCATATTTTCCAGTGGTAGAGAATTTACTGAAAGAAATGGGAATTCAGAAAGATGTTGTGGTTAACTATGATCCCCATCACATCGTATCTATCAGAAGACAAGTGAACAAAAAAAATCCTTTTGAACATCATGAGATTGTAGGTATGGTCGAGAGTGTCAGTTGGCTAGATTATCCTCATGAGACACAAGGGGATGAGGACATGCAACAAGGTTCTACTTCATCAGTGAGGGAAGTTAGCTCCACACAACCCCACCCTTCAAACATTGTTCCAGCAGCCAAGAGGATCACACCTATAGCAATTTGTTTTGAAAGGACTAACAAGAAAGGATTCTATGATGCCATGGACACAGAGGAAGAAGATATAGCTAAGACACCCAAAAAATAGAAAATTGAAGAAACAAGGAAAATAATCCAAGTAGCCAATATCAAAGGTAAAAATAAGAAGCACATGAAGGTTAAAGGACCTACATTTGAAGTTAAGGAGTATGTTTTTCTCTGAAACACCTAAAGATTCCACTTCTCAGTGCAGAAGTAGAGCTAAAATGTTTGATAAGTATAGAGATGATAAGGAGGTGGCTATAGATGAAGCTTTGAATCTATATGCAGATGTTAGGAATATATCCAGTAAATATGTATCTATGATGACTGTCATATATCATACCCAGAATAAACTAAACTTGGCAATAGCAACTAAAAACAAAGTTGCTGAAATGAGAATGAACTTGGAAAACATACCAACTCCTGATATGATTCATTTTCATAAATAGTTTTGGGAGGTAGTTTACAGTGACCTTCTCAAGGACACTTTGACAGTATCTAGACTACAATTATCTAAGAGAAAAGTAGATAACTACTTGAGGTAGGAGAGGGTTGAAAACAAGGCACATCAACATCAAATAAAGAAACTTCAAGGTGATCTGTTAACTATTGATAGTGAGGTTGACAAAGGAGCAACTACTCAGAAGATGTTGAATGAGAAGGAAAATACTATTCAACTCCTCAAGAAAAAATTAAAAATTCTATCCACCCAAATCATACAAGCTACTGAGCTCATTAAGTTGGAGAAAGAAAAAGAAGATCTTAATGCTGAATTGAATGACTGTAAATCCAATCTTTTGAAATTTACTAAAGAAAAGAAACAACGGGAAAGGGATATGAGCCTTATGATTTAAAATGAAAAATATTTGAAGGAAAATCAACCAGAGCTAGAGAAGGAGCTAAAAGGAAAAGATAAGGATCCTAAATTACAAATCATTTCACCTCCTGCATAGGTTAGTATAGATTATGTGGTACAAGCCATGTCTCAGGTCAGCCTGAGAGATTTGGAGATAATTGGATTAAAGAATTAAAATAAGAATTTGGAGAATTTGGCTTTGAAAAGAGAAGAATGGAAGAAAACTTGGGAAAGCAAATGCAAAGACTTCACAGATAAAAATGACAAGATTTTAAAACAGGTAACATGACAATTACCAGTACAGGGAGCTAAGCACATCATTTGGGATGTAATTATAGCTGAAGCAACCAAATTGAGGCCTTATTTAGATTATATTCTGGACAAAGAAATTGTGATACAAGCTTCCAGGCAGAGTGTAACATCAGTAAAAGAGAGACTGAGTAAAAATCCCATAGAGATTGCCAACAAAACTATTCATTTCATGAATGATATAACAAAAGAGGAATTGAAAGTGGCAAACATCAAGGACAAAATTTCCATTATCACTTGGGCGAGGAAGGTCGTGAGTAAACATCAACATTTGGACACTGTGGAAGCCAAAATTGACATTATGAACCATGAAATCAAATTGTTTATTGAAGAATTTACCCCATTATGAAAAAAGGGTATACAATTATTTTTGGAGGAAAAGGGAGGAATGTTTTCTTAGAAAGAATATCATGATCGTTTGATCACACGCAGGTTAGATCACCGAACGTTTAAAGATATGCAGCAGTCATTGTCAGGAAATGTGATAGTAGATAAGTTAGTAGATGATTTTGAGCTGTTATTTGAATTCAATTCCACATGTGCACATTTGTCATATTTTTCATACAGAGAACACGTGGAATTAAGAGTGTTGGAAAAAGAGATGGACAACCTGGACCTTCCCTCTATTGATCAATGGAAATTGGTTGAAACGTATGGAAGACCCAATTATAATATGCATGGATGAAGACATGTTGAAGACCAAAATTTATGAAGATTAGTTAATTAGGAGTTATAGTTTATTTTCAAAAAGCAGTTATTAGTTAGTAGTTATAAAATGATAGATGTAAAGACAGTCATTGCCTATTTTTAGAAGTTAGTTATTCAACTCATGGAGCGATTTTGTATAAGAACCAATTTTTGTAATGAAGAAAGGGTTGGAACCCATGATATTTCTCATGTAACCGATATTCCTAGAGATTAATAAAATTGTAGAGCCAAAGATGGCCTTTTTCAAAGATTCTTGTGTTGTTTGTGTTACCGTCTGTAATTTCCCTTTCTCATATGCATGTATTTCCTATTATTTACTTCCATAATGTTTTCCCTTCATGTTTGAAAATGAGTTTTTAATATAACATATTTCATAATCATATGCTCTGTCTATTGATTTCAAACATTCACCAATCCGTTCATCTAAATTTAATGTTGGATTCATCCTAGTTAGATGCCCACATTAATGGACTATTCTTTATTTCTTCTACAATCACCATACCAAAGCATTTTGACTGTTACTGAAGTAGATACCTATATGGAGACAAGACTTAGCTTTGAAGAGGGTGTTTTATTACATTCCACATAAATCAGCAAGACATATATTTTATTCATCCATGGATTGGGTGGATGAACACATATCCAATATGGAGATTCATCAAGGAACAAAAATATTTCTGCTTCTATGATAATTCTTTTGGATTTATTGATATTGTCCTACCCTATGGGAAGCCACAAAGATATATATTTTTAGCCATCATATACCTCCAGTACATATGCACAAGAGGTGTATTGTTATTTGCATGTGCTTGAAGGATTTGAGAGAAAAAAATATGGAAACCAAGAACTTGCACCTTTTCAGAGAGATTTGGAGATGCATCTTGGTGAAAGATGTATAATTTTGGAGGAGGAACAAGGTGGTACATATTATGAACCAATAAAAGGAGTCACGGATTCACCCACTTTCCCGGTGGATGAGTATTATTGAAGTTTCAATTTGGTTCATGACTTTCCATCCTCTACATTTTTTACTAAAACTACAACACATCATAATGATAACTAGGTGAAGGGATTCTTTCTTTTGGTTCCAAGTAAGGAGAAGGAGGCTCACACACTCATCCATGGGGATTTGATGAGAGAACCACCCGCTTCTTAGCAGCATCAAATGCATCCATTTCTTATATTTTATTCCTCCATTCGAGGTGGTGATTGCATGACTAGTGGCAGAGATTTGAGCCATTGGGATTGTGCACATGGGAAAGCAATAAGATTCCCATATGGACATGACAGTTTGAGTATTTTTCTCATCCATGGCATGGATGGGTAGGTACTTGTTGGATTTATGCACCTTGGAGGGTGTATCTTTTTCTTACACCAAGGGAGTTTCAACAAACACATCCTATATGTAACATGGGCATCTATGGTTGTTGGAGGATGCCTATAATTGTATTAGGACATGGGATTCACACCTATGTCATTGCAGAAACAAAATTGTGAGCTTCAGTGTTGGTGTACATCAGGCACCTAAATTTTTCATGCTGGGTGTGGAAGTCTCACAAATATTCAATGTTGCATTAGGGGTTTTCAATTTAAAATGTGGTGATATGATTTTCACATCCTCACTTTCATTTTACATGATGATGAATTTTTATTGTTGTTACTGATGTTTGGGAGGATGCATTTGAGACATTGGGACCATGGAATTTATTGGAATGACAGCCTTCCAAAAGTGGCAAGAACATTTGGAGCCTTATAGAGGATACAATGGGATACATACATTCTACTCAGTTATCTTAACTAAGTGAAATTTTTTTGGAAGAAGGGTTAGTAATTAGGGAAACTACTATAATAAGGCTGGTCTGGTGGAAAGGGTTGCACAATGAAGATGCCACTTGGGAGGGTGAACAAATTTTGAAGCACCCTGGATTGCTTTTGCTTGAGGACAAGCAAACTTGGGAGGGGAGGAATATAATTTCCCTTCCTTGAAGGACATTGAAAGTGTTGACCTTGTCAAGTTCCTAGGGGTTAAGAAGTGAATTAAATAAAATATTCCTAGGAATTTTTAATTAATTAATACTATGGAGGCATGTAATAGATTAAAATTCAAATTTTGATTTTGTATGTAATTAATTATTATGAAAAATAATTAATGTGGAAATGAGTTGTAATTG
Source organism: Pseudotsuga menziesii (assembly GCA_001517045.1). Classification (NCBI taxonomy): domain Eukaryota; kingdom Viridiplantae; phylum Streptophyta; class Pinopsida; order Pinales; family Pinaceae; genus Pseudotsuga; species Pseudotsuga menziesii. Next base: position 629,665 of record LPNX010160114.1, read on the forward strand.
TCCTAGGTGACACGGAGAGTGCATGGGTCCAAGTGGACCATGAGTTGGAATTCAAAAATGGAAGCCTAGAGAAAACCAACAAAGTGCTAAAAATAACTCAATCCAAAAAGATAGAAACTGGAAAAAAAATATGTCATAAAAAAATATGGCAACTCTCAAAAGAAAGGAAAAGCAAGGCAGTTGTAAAAGATGGAAATTACAGGAAAAGCAGTCAGTCACAAATAAGGAAACATTTGGTCAAGGAGGGTGCAATTTCCATTTTGCTGAAAGGACACAAGCAAGGAAACATCATCAGTCATAAAGAAGGAAATTTTTTCTCAAGGAGGGTGAATTTCCACTTTGGGTTGAGTGATGCAAGTAGGGAAACACAATCTTAATGCTAGACTTACAATTTTCCTCAAGGAGGTCTCATTCATGGATTAGGGTTAGGTTTTGCAAGTGGGTAACTTGCTCAAAATGTGGATGAATCAATCAACAAGTTACTCAAGCAATTAATGTTTTGGTGTTGAGTGAATCCAAGCTTCTAGTTTGAGTGATGTGCATCAGTCACCTTGGGTGATGCATCCCAAGCCTCCATTATATTCTCTTATCTTCCATTATTCAGTGAAAACCATAGATAAACAAGGATCAGACATTTAATACCAATTCAAATATATGATAACAGCCATCCATCCTTAGAAGTCGAGCTCCAATGAAGGATACTTCACTTATGCTCTTAGATCGGTGTTGGGTGTTGGTTCCAAGCCTCCATTCTTCAATCTTGGGAACCATTGAGGGAGATCAGCTCCTAAAATATTCTTTTGATATTTGCATATACTTATTAATGTTCTGATATTTTTTTTCAGTAATATTTCTGTCCAATAAATTCATAATGCTAAATTTTCATGAGAGAATTCTTCCAATGCCTATTTAATGGGAGTTTTTGTAAGTTTTATGCACCAAATGTGATGTAATGGAAATTATAATCATATATGAGTTATATGATGCATAATATATGTCATATAAACCACTTATAATCATTATTTTCAGTTCTGATAAATTACATCATCGAAATTCATTGTTATTTCCTTAACCCTACTCTTTGACTAGTTTAACAGTTTTTGATGCTATGAATAATATGTAAGTTCAATTTCGATTATGTAAGTTGTATAATGTAAAAATATCACCCCAAAATACCATAAAACTACCATAAAATTATTTTATTAATTTTTAATAGTGCTTTGAAAGCCTCCTTTGTGCGGGCTTTGCTAAGGTCAAATTCCTAGTTTTTTCCCAAACACCTTCAAACTGCCTAGAATGGTTTTGAACCTGTTTTAATAGATATTTGTTGACTAAAAAGTGAATGATAAATCACCCCATATTTCCATAATATTTTTTTTCTTGGGATTGATTGTTCAATCTCAGTTTTCATCAGTTGGGACACCTAGAAGCCTCTGATAGAATTCAACATAGATGATGATCGAAACCTAAAAGGGCCCATAATCCAGGTTCTTAAGGGTATTAAATATCAGTATCCAAACCTTTCCTTTGGTTTCATCCACTCACCCTCTTCCACTCTCATATTTTTTGTCCTTACTGTCAGTGTTATGCCTTGTTGAAGGAAATTTTCAATCAATTGTAAAAGTATTATTTAATCTTGATAATTATCAGCATTAGGAGTTAATATTTAGATATGAATCAGATACAGGATATTACAAATATTATTCTTTAATATCATCTTCTTCCAGCACATCATACTTTACAGACCTTCCTCTTGGATGATATCTAACACCATACAACCAACCTAGTTTAACTAGAACTTCTAAGTAAAATACTTGCTCACATTGGCTTGGAAGAACATAAGTTTTTGTACCCAAACATCCTCATGTTAACCATGGAAAATCCATTGATATTATCATTAACGGTTCTTTCAATATCATGTTCATTCATCTATATCCTATACCATTTTCCCTCGAAATAAAACTAACTTAAAGGATTTAAAGTAACACTTCAGTATATCATCCAAATACCCATAGTATATATTTTTAGGTACTATTGGATGCATTTCACTTCTAGAGGAAATATTAGTGACCTAAAATACTGCAATTATCCCACAATCACATATTGTCTTCTTGTCATCCAACATTTTAATGCCAAAAGATGCATTGCACCACATATGCATTGCACCATATATCCATTTTATGGCCATTGCACCACATATCCTTATATTGTTTCAACTACTTGGCATGTAAAACATGCGTTGTCAATTAATGAACATATTTAGGATTATAAAAAATATAGAATATAAAACACACCAATTATATTAATATAGTGGGAACAAACTAAAAAAATGGGTGAATATGCTTTTCTATTTATTGTTTAAACCATATGCTAAATCAATTTTCCTCCACTTAAGATTGGTATATTGATTACGATGAGATAATTTAATAAATGTAGCCACCCCTTCCCATGATAAACTACCATCACATTGTATACAACATTCTATCCATACTCTCATCCAATCTATATTTCTTGCAATGTATAAATGAAGTGCATCCCACTCTCGACCAACTATATAATGTAAAAGGAATAATTCATAAATAATTAGGTACCATGGTAAAGATTAATTATTGATCAACAAATAAAATTTAAATAAGTACAATATAGACTAAAATGCGTAGTGAAAAGAAATATAGATATCAACCATCTAATTAGGCATTTCACTTTCCTCATTCTACCTTTACCAACCAATTATACCTCCCCTTCAAACTTGTTGATGGAGTTGTCACATCCCAAATGTGAGGAACATCCATATTTGTTTCTAATTTAGAATTATATTGAGTAATATACACCAAGGATTGATATACATTATATCCCTCCACCATTTAACCCTCAGGAAAATTTCTTTGTCTAACTAAATCCTTCAATTGATTGCAAGTTCCTCTCCATCATCCACAATGACCTTGTGTGTACAAGTCCACATATTTCAATTTTCTCAACTTGGTGTATGAGGTAGTTTTCTTGCGCATTGAAAAATTTCATAGGTAGATACTTTTTCATTTCACACATTAGATGAGAAATTTCTCTCCTCTAATACTTTATATATTCTTTATGGATTTATTTAGATGACATCCACATACACATGATACAAGCAAATCATACCTTTCAACAAACAAGCATATATGTGCATTGCAATAAAAGAACATGTCAACAAATTATGCAATAATTTTTTTGCATATAAATAATTATTTACCTCATGTATTTTCTAAGCTCATATTCAACTTGTTTGTTGTGAAAGTTGTCTAGGTGAGATATAGGTATAACATGCTATAACAAAAAAATGACTCTTTATTTTTTTGTAAATATAACAAAAAATGCTAAAAGTACGTATTATAAATATAGAAATATAGAAATATACCAAAATAATTTCCTTTATGAAGGTATGCTAGTCATGACTTTTTACCTCGCCAAATTCACCTTTCTTTGTTAAGATATTCTTTATGTTTGAATAAAATCTCGTGGGAAATTTAATTTTCTAAATGACATATTTTACAACATTACTTTCTTGCTCTATTAATAACCATGCAAGACTATTTTGGTGTATAAATCCATTTCTATTTGAATGGATCACATTTTCAATTGCATGATTGGATTCATGAATGTGAGTATAGATTTTGACTATTTTTTCTTTGTCACTCCTTCCATCTAAGATTAACCATATCGTTTATGTTATGTTCTTCCAGGTGTGTATTATATCAAACAAATGAGTTTTTCATAGGTACTCATAATAGAGAAACCTACTAAATTGTATGGGGTAACTTTTCATTCCTCATGGAATCCCAACAATGCCTATATAAACTTTATGAAACATAAATGAAATTACAACAATGATAGTTAGATATGGTAAACATAATTTAATACAAATAAAAATTGAAAAACATTACATATGATACATAAACAAATTGCTTACCTTGACTATTTATATTATTTTCCAACTTCCATAGGTGAGGTGTCAATATTATTGGTTTTATTCTAGTCGTTTATTTCCCATTGAAAAATATGTTTTTTGGTATTTCTATACCTATGGTTCTTAGGGAGGAAGTGCTTATACTCATCAAACACCTCCTTTCCTAAAATTATTGAACAATGAGATCTCATCCTTCGACAAAAAATTGGACATGCAAATTTGCCCTTAGTTTGAAGACCTGCAAGATATGTATTAATGTAAGATGTATTAGTTGTATACCAAGGAAATTATATAACATGCGACTTATTTTCATAAAAATATATACTATGAAAGTGTACTAGCATGTTACATACCACAAAAAATGTGTTATCCCTTGGGCATCATGAATTGTCCATGTAAGTGTTCCATGGAATTGAAATTTATTTTTCCCTATTGGTATAGAGATGTTGTACATGGTGATGCCAACACATAAATTTAGTAGCTCTTTTACAAGAGGCTCAATATATGCATTCATATCTTTAAAATGATCATTACCTAATTGGTTTAAAATAATACACATAATTACTACTACATAAAAATTTATCATGCAACAAACAAGACAAATGAAAGGATACATTCAAATGAATATTGTAAAAAAATATCTAGAACAACCATTGTCAACATTATGTGCTCCCTCCTTATTGGAATCCAAGGAGGAAGGCTATTGTTTATGAAAAAAATAGGCCTCATTGAGTAAATAAACATGATCTCACCAAATGGATTGACACCGTTGGGTGCCAAAGAAATCCTAACATTACAAGGTTTTTATTTAAAAATTTTCTATCTTTCTTTGATGTTCCTAAATGAAAAACCATCTGCAGGCATTCGAAGAACACCATATTCACTTATGGTCCATGCATGGCAATCCATAAATTTTTCTATGCTTTGGAACTTGAACAATCATTGCAAATGTGGGATTGTGGATATATGATGAAGAACCTTGTGAGGAACCTTTTTTGTTACTTGATCGGATTAATATCTATTGGTTTTACATTACAGACATTTCGTTTTCCATCCATATTTTCCATTATATATAATATGATTATTAGGACATCCATCGATAACTTGATACTCCATTACAATATCTTTCATAATGCTAGATAATTCTTAGTATTGGAGAGGTAAATTATTTGATGGTGGTAAGATAATTCACCTAACAATATACATCATAAAAAAATAACTAGTTAATGTATATAATAGTAATCGTAAATATCACATATGTAATTTACAAATAATTAACACTAAAAATAGAGAAAAAATATACTTTTGTGTATATATGTGTGAAAAATTATATTACACTCATTAGGATTTGTGTGAGATGTGTGTTTTACAAACCATTCAATACCTTCAAGTTCACTAACAAAATTATAACAGAGAGAATATTTGCTCTTGATCCTTTATAACATGGTTATTGTGACTTCTTAAGTAGAGGAACGTCATGAATATCTTCAAATTTGTACTCCATAGAAGAAAAGGTGTCCTAAATCAATATATTTATCCCATCATCCTCAAATATATTAATAGTGTCATCTTCTTCCATATGATTTACTTATCTTCATTATTAGCTCCATCTTCCTTAGGTTGTACATTAATAGTATTTATACTAGTACTTGGAAAATTATCTGACATATGCCTAGGACACTTTGTCTTTATAATTACAAACAATAATTAAAAAATTAAGTGTATATAAGAAATAGTAAAATTATAGAAAGATTTATTAATACAATCAATACAAATAGTACATATTATAATGAATAATTTACTAAGGGACAATATTCATTCCCCCCTTCAGTATACTGATATTTCCTACAATGTTTTTCAGTTATTGTTTCTAAATGTATTATTCTAATAAATCCATTTCATTGAGTGCAAGGGAAATAACATTTTCCATCACCCTTTTCCTCCAAATTCACCCTTAACCTAGAAAGTGTCCTTTCATTTTCTTCTAGCGTAATGTTATATGGAATTGTAATTAAATTTTACAACATAATCCATAGAAGCAATATAAATACAATATACAAATGTAATATTTTGGTAAAAGCATCAACTTACACAAATCAAACATCATGTATATATGTTTAAAACTATTTCCTGCACAACATTGTGTGTCCCCAAATAAAATAGGCTCTAAGTGTTAGGTTGAACTCAATGTGGGTATTTAGAAGGAGACAAAGACACATTAAAAATTTATAACCTTGAAAGTAAAAAATATGATCTATGCATATCAAAAATTGTATCTGAAACAAATAGATATAAATAAGATCATTTCATGTGTCGAACAATGACAAAAGGAGATTTTACAAACATTGCACCTAAAAAAATGTTTAAAAATACATATTTATATAGTACTTCAACAAAAGTCAATAACCATTACACCTTCATTAGGTTTTGAAACCTTAGTATATTAGGTTTTTGTAATTATGACATATTAATCTGTCACAGTAATCTAGGGACTAAACACAAGTCTCATCAAAGATTAATAACAATAAGGCATGAAAATGGTGTAATTGTGCTACAAAATGAGTAGTCGCTTTGTATATTCACACAAAGAATGAGTAATGCAATACAAGATCATGCTGCAAGCATGAATGAAAAATCAATTTGAATTCCCAAGGAGGTCATTCAAATTGATTGAGTGAGTCTAGCTTAACTGAATGTAAGCCACAGTCAACACTCAAGTTAACCATTGATCAAAACCCTAATTGACTCAACTGAGCCCTAACTGAAGTTGGAGTGCAATAAATGATTGAGTCTAACTGAAAATAGATCAGACACATGTCACAGCAATCCAACCATCAAGTGGTAGCACATCAATGACTCCAATGAACCCCGATGAGGTTAACTAAAGTGTGACTAAACATCAGAAGTGGTTGGAGGTGCCCCTATTGACTCCATCTCATTAAATAATCAATAAATAATCCATTTAATGAAGGAGGGAACCTTCACTACTCTGTTTAACTGATTGTAACCATCAGTTAGCAATATGGGGCATTAATGACACTCAGATCACCCCCTGAGTGCTCTAGTTAGCCTCCACGAATGTAGGAGAAGGCTAAGTTAGCCTCCTTGATTGAAGGTAGGCATGGGTGTGATCTAGCTGATGTCATCTAGTGCTCCTATGATGTCAATTAAGTCAATAATACTTAGGATAGTGGTTTAAATAGGCCAAATTGACCAAAATGAGTGTGTAAGGTGGTAAATGTCTCCAACACCCCCCCTTAAGCTATACTCAGGAGGAGTTAGAAAACATAAAATGCATAAAAATTCTAGTGCCCTAACAACGAAGGCCATAGGTCAGCCTGTACAATACTGAAACTGAAAACAATGCTAAAAAACAAAATAAGTGAGGAAAAGAGGGAAAACCCAGTGGGAAACCCCCCCCTCAAGCTGAACACTGAAAGTAGTCTGATCAACTTGATGGAATCACACCCAATAGTGAACGGAGTTAAGTGAACTTATTTTCTGAAAAGCTCTTGGTGAAGATGTCTGCAATTTTCTCATCAGTCGGGCAGTATTGCAGAATGATGGTCTTGTCATGCACTATCTCCCTAATATAGTGCATGTGGATCTCTACATGCTTGGTCCTCTGCCTGGTAACTGGATCTGTGGATATCTTAATATAAATTTGATTGTCACAAAATAGGACAATGGACAAAGTACTACAAAGATCAAACTCTGAAAGAATTCCTTGCAACCAAACTACTTGGATGCAAGCATTCACCGTTCCTCGATACTCGACCTCTGGTGAAGATAATGCCATGGCAACCTGCTTTTTGCTAGACCAGAAAATGGGGCCACCACCAAACATGAATACATATATATAAATAGAATTCTGATCAATAGAATCACCCACCCAATTGGAATCTTGGTATCCAACTAGCTCTAGCTCAGAGTCTGCAGCATAGTGAATGTTGTAGGTCCTGGTTCCTTGAATATACTGGAGGATCCTCCTGGCTGCCTTCCAATGAATATCATGAGGCTGCTACATGTATCTTGATATAGAATTCATGGAATAATAAATATCAGGCTGAGAATGTGTCAAGTACAACAAGATACCAATCAGCTATTGATAGATAGTGCAGTCCATGGGAGGTGTGCTTTTTCCTTCTTCAAGGCTGATCCCTGAAAGGAAAGGGAATGGTGCAGGTCTAAATTAAGCCATGTTAAAATTGACTAACAGTTCTGATATGTATTTGTACTGAGTGACCATTATCCCATCAGAATTTTTCTCAATTTCGAGCCCCAAAAATTGTTTTAAGAGCCTCAAATCGCTCATTTCAAATGCATTGTGGAGAGCAGTTTTGATGGCTGAAATGGAAGCAAATGTGCTACCTGTGATCAGTAAGTCATCAACATATAAAAAAATAATAATCAAATGACCATCATACTACTCTATATACACATTTGGATCCGATCTACACCTTTGGAAGTTTTGCGAGAGAAGGAATGCATCCATCATGGAATACCACTCTCTTGGGGCCTGTTTTAACCCGTATAGTGACTTCTTTTGCTTGCAAACCAAAGATGGATCAGAGATGTATCCCTCAGGCTGCTTCATGTATATCTACTCATGAATATCTCCATGCATAAAGGTTTACTTAACATCCATATGATGGACTTCCTAGTGCTTAGATGCTGAAATTGCCAAAACTAGGCGGATGGAGTCCATTTTTGTAACCAGTGCAAAAGTCTCATGGTAGTCCACACCTTGGAACTGAGAGAAACATTTTTCCACCAGAATTGCCTTATATTTTTAGGTTCTTCCATCAGTGGCAACCTTGGTCCTAAACACCCACTTGCGTTGAACCAATTTCCTTCCCGAAGGAAGAGAAACTAGCTCCCAAGTAGTGTTTTTTTGAAGAGAATTCATCTCTTCATCCATGGCAACTTGCCATCTCGGATCCTTCCGAGAATGATAGTAGGATTTTGGGTCTAAACTAATCATCAAATAAAAATTTTTGGACAGAAAATTATCAGGACAAGAGAGCATAATACCTGCTCTTTGGAAATCAGACCGGGTTCTCCTTGGATCATCCGAATTTCCAATGTTATCTCCTGCGGAGGAGAGTGTCTGTCAGGCCCATGTGGGAAGATGATTTTGTAATTCAGGTTCTGATTCATCATATTATTTTTTCTGCACACTGATATCAGAAATCATAGGATCCAAATCAGGGTCATCACCCCCAATTTCATCATCCAAATATTCAGTAGAATAGGAAGGAAAATCAACAGTTTTTTCCTTCACTAGTTCCACCTCCTGAAGAGGCTCATCGAACTTGACACTCCTTTCGATGATGATCTATTTTTTTTTTTATATCCAGAAGCTTGAAACCTTTTGATTCATCAGGATACCCAATAAACATACATTTGATTCTTTGCGGTTGCAAAGCCCTTCTTTTATCAAGTGGAATCTGGGCCCATGTAGTGGACCCAAACACCCGCAAGTTTGAGACATCTAGCTTGTGTTCGAAGTATGATTCGAAAAGGGTATTCCCTTTCATGGATGAGTTTGAAACTCTATTCTAAATTTATTCTACAGCATGCATGGCTTCAGCCCACAAATTTTCAGCCAACTTCTTTGATTCCAACATACAGGTGGTCATCTCCTTGAGAGACCGATTCTTCCTTTTCGCTACACCATTCTACTGGGGAGTGTAGGGAATTGAATGTTGGACCTGAATACCACTTTGTAGTATATGTGCAGCAACTCATTACTAAAATAATACCTGCCATTATCAGATCTCAAGATTTTGATCTTAATCCCAGAGGCATTCTCAATCAAGGCCTTCATTTTAGTGAATTTTTCACATACTTCAGACTCCTTTTTGAGAAATAAGACCCATGTGTACCTTGAAAAATCATCAATAAAAGTTAGAAGACACCTTGATCCATTCATGGATGTGAAAGGAATTGGACCGCTGATATCATAATTTATCAGCCCCAATATGCATGTAGCTTGGTTTGCCTTCCCCCGATCGTACTTGTGCTCAGGGTGTTTTCCAACCACACAGACCTTGCAAATTCTTGTGGTTGCCTTGATGACCGTGAGGCCTTCAACCATGGAGTTTTTCTATAATTTCCACAAATATTTGAAATTTATATGGCCAAAAATTTCATGCAACATCCTACTAACTTCATTTCCATGAGTTAGCAGTGCGGTGGGCTTTGCATCCGCCACAAAGTGGGAGAACTCATAGGATTTTGCATGATGGTTTGCAAGGCCTTTAGCAATGAGTTTCCCAGATGCAAGTTCCATTATATCAACATAATTCGGGTTGAAACATACTCTCTTAGGAACTCCTATATGTGTCATCTGGTAGACACTAAGGATATTTGATTCCAGAGACGATACATAGAAAACATTTGAAAAATATCCATTCTCAAGATCAACCGTACCTTGTCCTTCTTAAATGATGGTGGAGTCATCTCCCATGTGGATGGGGATAGATTTTCTGGTCTCCAAGGATGAAAAGGAGTCTCTTTCATCCATCATGTGGTTCGAAGCTCCAGAGTCAATCAAGAGTGATTTGGACTTCGAAGTGCTTGCCATGACGGCATGACCTTTTTCATGCTGTGGTTCCTGATCTTGTTGATCTCTTCTCTGAAAGCTTTCTGAAATATTGATGTGATTTCTCTTAAGGAGAGAGGTATCTTCATTAAGATTCTTCTTCATGCAGGCATGTTCAAGGTGGAAGCCCTTCCCGCGGTATGAACACTTGACTTTTTCCTTTCCATGATGCCATTTTCCTTTGTTCTTCTTTGATCTGAAAGACTCATCATGCTGCTGGTTTTCAACTTTAGGCTTAGGAGCTTCGAATTTAGTTTTTGGGTTCTTCTGCTACTTTCCTTTACCCTTCAGATCTTTCGGCCCCGAGACATGGAGGGCTTGATCACAGGAGGATATGATGATCCCCATCTGGACAAGCTTATCATGTTCACTTGTTAGGGACTCGATGAAGGAATTGAGTGTAGGCATCTTCCATCCAAGGGTTGCGAGCTTCCCCTCACGGAATGTAGAGACAAAAAACTAGATATTTAGCTCCAAGTTTGGAGAGTATGGCGAGGATGAGCTGATCATCCTCCTTCTCCACTTTGCATTGCTTCAACAGTAAGACAATGTGCTTGAACTTTGTGAAAATGTCATTCAAGGTCTCGAAATTGGAAGGATGGAGAGGCATCAATTCATTTTTGAGCTAGTAAACTCTAAAATCATCCTACTTTCCATACAGGGTTTCCAATTTGTCCCAAATTTCCTTTGGAGTCTTCAATCCTAAAAGATGGAAAAGAAGATCCCAAGAAATAGAGAGGCACAAGAATCCAAATGCTTCATCCTTCTTGTTCAAGAATATAGATTTGTCTATTGCAGAACCATGCTCTTCTTCAGTGTCCATGGTGACCCTATAGAGTCCTCTGAAATGTAGTTGGATCTCCATGTCTTCTTTCCATGAGTGGAAATTGAATGGAGTCAAAAGATCTATGGAAGAAGCCATCTGAATCTGCTGGAGCAAATGATTTCACCTGTTAAAAACCTGAAATCACAACAAAAGGGGCAATGTAAGGTCATACAACCTGCACATTTTAGGCTTTCATCACACCCATCATAGTCAATTAATAAATCTTGATCAACAAGTTCCTTACTTGGGGTATTAAGTGGTAAGCCTTGGCTTCTGGTGTAGTGCTGGATTTTTGAGCTATTGCTCAATTTTCATGCAAGATCTGTCAAAAACCTTGTTTTTGAGAGATCTGAGCTTTGTCCCACCATGAGCTCTGATACCATATTAATCTGTCACAGTAATCTAGGGACTAAACACAAGTCTCATCAAAGATTAATAACAATAAGGCATGAAAATGGTGTAATTGTGCTACAAAATGAGTAGCCGCTTTGTATATTCACACAAATAATGAGTAATATAATACAAGATAATGCTGCAAGCATGAATGACAAAGAAATTCGAATTCCCAAGGAGGTCATTCAAATTGAATGAGTGAGTCTAGCTTAACTGAATGTAAGCCATAGTCAACACTCAAGTTAACCACTGATCAAAACCCTAACTGACTCAATTGAGCCCTAACTGAAGTCTAAGTGCAATAAATGACTGATTCTAACTAAAAGTAGGTCAGACACATGTCACAACAAGCAAACCATCAAGTGGTAGTGCATCAATGACTCCAATGAACCCCGATGAGGTTAACTGAAGTGTAACTGAACATCAGAAGTGGTTGGAGGCACCCTTTTTGACTCCAGTTCATTAAATAATCAATAAATAATCAATTTAATGAAGGAGGGCACCTTCACTACTCTTTTTAACTGATTGTAACCATTAGTTAGCAATATGGGGCATTAATGACACTCAGATCACCCCTAGAGTGCTCCAGTTAGCCTCCCCAAATGTAGGAGAAGGCTAAGTTAGCCTCCTTGACTGAAGGTAGGTGTGGGTGTGATCTAGATGATGTCATCTACTGCTCCTCTGATGTCATCTAGTGCTCCAAATTGACCAAATGAGTGTGTAAGGTGGTAAATGTCTCCAACATGACAATATTAAGCCGGTTCATCATAAAATTGACTTAATGGTATTGTTTCTCATAAGATGGATGAACTAAGAAATTTTTTGAACTTACAACTCTTATCCATCAGAAGTTCAAGGAATTAAGAATATTCATTAAACTTATGAAAATTGTTGGGGAGAACAAAAAAAATATTGGTAATTATGTACTAATGATTGATGATATGAACAAGTTACTCTATATCATCATAATATACCATGAAAAATGACCTGATATGTACTAATGATATCAAATCTCAATCATTTTTGGCAAGGTCCTTGATGCACTACCCATATCACTTCCCACCCTCGTGAATGATCAAGATCACATGACCTGACTTGCACAATTTAACATCGACCATTCATGGGAGTCTCCTCATAATAGTCCTCATGCATATCACATCCTTGGAAATGGTGATGATCATGCCACTAGAGCTTACCTGATGAATTTAGTCAATTCATGTCAGTACCCTAGGGATTAATCCTTCACATTCTCTTTTTGTTTGAATGCTCAAATTTTGGCCATTGGTACTTTCTTAGATGATCTCAACCATTTGTAGCATACCTTGTATCTAGTTTCTTCCACTTAAATCATCTACCATCTATCTATTCAATTTGTCATTGTCACCTAAGAATCTTGTTGAATGCGGTTGGTCCATGTCACACTTTTTGCTTCCATGGAACTTCCATGGCATAACTCATCTACATGGCACCAGTATGGTCCATCACTATTTTTCTCCAATTCCATAATTGAGGCATTTTCTCAAATAGTCTGAGGTCATCCTCTATGAAACGAACTTGGCCCAAATGTACCTAGTGTTCTAATCACTGCTTTGGATTATACATGTGAACATAGATTCTATACCAAAACAACCTTAGCATTGAAACCTTGGGGTTTTATCCCTTCTTTGGCACTCTGTGTATGTGGTTTCCATCCCCTGTAGTACTAATTTTGCATATTCACCTATGATATCATTATGTAATGTCACTAACCATCTCTATGAACCTTCAAGGTCAATGGGTAACTTAGATTCAATCATCTATAACAAAAACCCTCTTGCAACCTAGCCTCCACAAGAAACATGAATATAAATGCATGTATAAGGATTAAAGCATAAAAACAAAAAAAGAATATACAAACCCATAGACACACATGCACATCAACATATTCATTACAAAAGGAAAGATAAAACAATACATAAACACAATATATAATGAATACTTATATTTAATGGAAACTGATCTAAGAAATTGGATATGTAGGAGCAACATTCCACCTAGCCATAGGAATCAAACTATGATACCACCCTCGAGTCAGGATAAGATTCCACCATGGAAAAGGACACTTTAGGATTTTCTCTCCCAACCCAAAAACCCATTTCTCTCAATGCTTATACAAATTATCATCCATAACTTCTACGTGAATCTCACTCAACCAAGGCACTCCTTCCAGCTATTCCATACCACACAAAGAAGGAATTTCCCGTCATTGGTCCAAATTTCCCATGGGAAATTCACCCCTTACCATGCTTACCAGTGTGTTTAGTAAGATTCCAACCTACTGCGTGCCTTTCAAGAATTATAGGTAGAAATAAAACATGGATTTTTAAGCATCTCATGAGCATCAAATTGTGGGAATATTATAAACCCACTTAATAACTTAGGATAAACTATTTAATCATTATTTGATTAATTTCCTACCCACTAGCCTAGATATTTGGCATCCACTTGCACCACATTGTCAACACTTCCCATACATACTCTAGGAGCGTTTTAATCCTAATTATGGGTTGATCTTGTCTACTTTATTAACTTTCAGAATTAGTAACTGCACTTTCCGATAGTTTTTGTCTTTTACTTCTTTATTCCATCTTTTCATTGGATAAGGTAAATCTAGTCAACTATGAAATTGCTATCTTTTGTTTCCAACCCATCCTCCAATATTTTCTCTCCATATTCCATGATTATCATGTTTTTCCATCATACTTGAAAACTCACTCATGCTTAAATACTTAAATAAAAAAAATTCAATGGAAAACTTAAACCATTTTACTTGTTTAGTTTAATAATACATGTAATTTTTTTCATATTAAAGAAAAAATAAAAGTCAATAATTTTTTTTAATTAATCCTTTTCACAATAAATAAATATATAATCATGGCTAAATAATAATAATAATAATTATTTTATTAAATCTCATGGAAGAAGCTGAACGGATAGAAACTACAGATGATCAAGTCTTAGCTGACGAGTCATGGAAAACCACAATTAAGAGGATGCTTTGGCATGGTGGTTCTGTGTACGATGCTTGATTCAACTGTTCTTCTAATCAGGTACTATTACTGTTACTATTACTTTATATATANGGAATCATCTTTCAAATATTTTATGGTTTGTTAGGAAGCTGGACAGCGTATCTCATTGGAGTTCTGTATGTGGAATACCGAACTGACATGAACTAATCAATAACTGAGATTCAAACTAGTCTAATGCTATGTTAATCTATTCTATGGAAAGAAATTGCATAAACTAATCTAGAAAGCATTCACTTTGTCTGAAAGCGATTTAATTAATGAGAGCAAAACTAATTACTTGCAACAAATTATCTGATCTATATTATAAATTGGAGACTATTCCATGTATGCATAAGTAAATGCCTATCTAAGAATGCAAGTGCAAATGATTTATGGAAATCAATGGACTATTTAATTGCAAAGTCGTAGAAAGCAAAGGAAAAATTATTCTAAAGACAAAGCGTAAATAAATGCATTGCAAAACAGTAAACTAATCAAAGCAAACTAAACTTGGAGCTTATTAATCAAATCTAAAACTAAGTACAAAACAATAACTGGAAATATATTCGATTGGTAAGCTAACCTACAACAGAAAAACAAAATACTTCTACTCTACCTCTTCAACAAACTCTACCATAAACTAAAGAATCTTAACCAGTCATAAAAAGATCATGCAATTAATTTACAATTGGAAAAGTAAACTTACACTAAACTAGGTTATGTGAACTTTTTATCATCAAAATGTAAAATAATGAAAACCCATGCATATAATACTGAAAACAATCTAAACCAAAGATATAATTACAAAACATTACAATGATACTGAAGAAAGAAATTAGAAATCACAATAAACCAAAACACAATACATAGTGTGAAAGGAGAAAAATTGGAAAAAAACTTTAATAAATGTTTTAAACAATCTAACCTATGATCCTAAAGACAAACATAACCATTACTTAACTACCATAGTCGAAACATAACCAGAAAACTAAAGAAATAGGCTTAAAACAGATTAACAACACTAAAGGCTGAATGAAAGATTGTATCGCATGATGGAATGAAGGTCTGTATGATAGGCCGAATAGGTCGTCTGAACAAACTGTTCGAATGAGAGGTTGTATACAGAAAATGATAGAAAAAAGACCTAAATGACCTAAGTATCAGCTGATTTCGTGCACATGTAAATACAATGCATAAGGATAGTAAATAAACCTATTTAATCATCAAATTTGACAGTAAAATAAACTTAAATAAATTCAAGAACATAACTAGATCATTGCATATTAATAAATTGAAATGTAAATTGCTTAAACTGATAATTTAGAATAGAAAAGAAATAGATAAAACTGAATCTATTTAATTTGATAAACAACAATCTATTTAACTAGCTTGCAGATTGACTATCAATAAACTAGAAATGAGGTGATTGAAAACAAAACTGAAAGCAAACTATGCGCGCAGTTAACTATCTAATTCAGAAATAAAATTGCATTACAAGAATAATAAAACAGACTGTGAATTAAACTAGCTATAGCAGAAAGACGAAAGAAATAAATAAGAAAAGAAACCTCTAGTTGTTGAGGGGCCCTCCCAACAATCAGATATGTGAAGCTAAGTCAATCAGTCACCCACAGAAGATGAAAACCATATATCCACAGCTGAAACAAAGATTTTCTATTAAACTGAAGCAAATCTTTACAAAGAGTTTTTCTTTCCTTCTCTTCAAAACCAAAGAGGTATTTATAAGATGATTACAATGGAGAATAGGTCGACCACATCTTGCTAAAAATAGAGGTTCTTCAATGCTGTAACAACTACCCACGAATTCAAAAAATGACCAACCACAATTTCTCGAAAAGTTGGTTTCAAAGAACCATGATTTTCTCCCAAATGGATATGAATTTGGAGAAAATTCCTCCTGGTGATTGAAATGGGCATATTCTGCACAAAATCCATGTTCCAAAATTTTCAATTTTTCTTCTGTTTTCCCGCAAATCAAGCCCAAAAATCAATTGTCTGTTAAAAACACGTGGTCTGCATGGCCATCTGGATGAACGTCTAGATGAGTTGTAGTTCATAAATCCGGATTCTGACTGGATTTTATGCTGGTTTGTTGGTCACACTGATTGTTGAGTGTTGAGTTGTTGGATTCTGGCTAAGTTCCATTGATTGGGTGTAATATTCTTGTTTCTTGCCTCCCTCATGTGATGCATGTGTTAATCCTCCATTATGCATGCATTACTTCACAGCCTCCACATAAAATAAAATCTATTAGTTAACAAAAATCAAAGTATGAAATGGCAATATATTCAATATGAAGTTTTTAAAACATATGGTTTTAAAAGGAATACATATATGAACTTTTACCATTTAAATAACCCAATTCAAAAGGAATTAAAGGGTGTTTGTCCATGTTGACATATGATTTAAATAATTATTAAATTATTAAAATTCCATGTCATAATCCATTTTATGTTTTGGTTAACTTGGATATGAGTGGGTTTGAAAAAGTGATTTCAAGTTAAGAGAATTGTTATAATATTTAATTTCTTTTTAATATTTTTATTTTATCCTTTGTTTAAATTTAAACCAATGCTTAAAACTCGTCATTACTTTATGGTTTCAATTTGTATATGCATGATCGGAAGAAATGGGTAAACCAAACTAGTAAACTAACATGCAATCAAATCTAATTTAGAACTCAGGACTGAAAGAAGGGGCTGAATGGAGTGCATAATGTCTTTTATTTGCAAAATACTACATTTAATACATAAAAATAACATATTTGTCTTATTTTACATTTACAATATTTTAATTAATAAAACAGAGTAAAAAACAACCTTATTGAACATAGATGTATTAAATTATGGTAAATAGGTCGGAAATTAATGTAAATAAATCCATTATAAAAGACAATTTCGAGGCCCAACATACCCCCAGACCAAAGGTATGGCACATCTTCGTGCCATGAATGAATCAGAAGTGGTATTTCATTTATTCAAAAACTCTGCTTGATAATTACTAGTTTATAGGCAATCATTCAGTAAAATGAAGCCATATTTATTACTACATTGAAAACTAGAACTTAGAAAAAAAAATTATGTTATGAGATGACCAAAACAACTTCATATTATTTAAGATTTCTTAATACATACAATTCCGCGACTAGTATTAATTCATGCTTATGAAGACTATATAAGTTGAGACTCCCTCCCCCAGACAAAAGGTATGGCACGTACTCGTGCCATGAATGAATTAATACTGTGTTAAAATGAAAAAAAAGAGGGTATAGATAGTCAGTAAAGCCTATAGGAAACTACTTCTAAAAGTTTTATCATCATTCAAGTAATTATGGACAAAGTTTGCATTTCAAGTTCATTAGACTCCTAAGTTTATGGGTCCCACTTCTAGGATAGTGATATCCTAGGTATAGTATGAATTAGATAGTAGGGTCTTAAGTGCAACTTACAAACATTCTCAAATGGCAGATTGATGGAGTTCATTTTAGATCAACCATGCATACCTTCCTCCAGTAGACCCACAACAACCTTTATTATCACAAAGTCATTTTCATATTTTTTTCTCTCTTTTTTTTATACTTTTTCTCTCTTTTTTAACAAGCTGTCCTCCCCAGGTAGATTCCCCTCTTTTAGTCGGGCCTGTTTAGTACCTCGTTGGGTTTACCTGGTCATACAACAGGCTGGTACACGCTTCCAGCGAGCCTATTCAGTACCCCAGTGGGTTAACCTCTTAAACCCGTTTTCTATCAAAGGCTCTTGTCCCAATGTTTCTAGTCCCTATAGATATTCGAGAAATGATTTTTCCTGTGAAGGAGTGGTGGGGGAGCAGCTCTGAAAACCATGCTACAGGGTAAGATGGTATATGGATTGGAGGATAGATAGTCTTCTCTTTTTTATTATAATGGAAAAATAAAGGTTGCAAGAGGAATCTACTGAATCAAAGACACATATGATTGATGGATTTAGTGTAAAGTGGATGGAGCCATAATATAATGAGTGAAAGGTGTCTCTAGTCCCAAATCTCGCCTCTTTCATGTAGAGTTATAGTAGTGTTCCCCACAAACTAGAAATTTCATTCACCCTTATGCTGCCCTGTAGTAAAGATGGTTAAATAACATGCCTTGATAATGAAGCTAGGATGTACGAGTGACCTCTAGGTTTTATATAGACCTTAATTTATGACAAATCCCCATGATGGTTAAATTTGGTCTTGAGTAAGTGATATAATTAGAAATATGCATGTATGAAAATGAATAATGTTGTAAGATTGTTTTGGTTTAGTCATTAACATGATCTTCTTATTAGTTATTTTATTTGAAAAAAAAAACAAAAAAACAAAGTTGCATTATTCCCTAAACTAAGAATATAACATTTTATTTATATACATATTTGCCTACCCGAAGAAGAAAGAAAACATGTTTATTCAAGTATATGAGCTTTTCCAGTGAAACCAAGTGCGAAGCAAAATGAGAATTGTACCTTTATCCACATATGAAAAATTGTTGCAGTGATTACCTGAATGTGGAAGCTCAACCAACTTACTTTTCTTTGCACCAACAGGTGTCGAACGAAGGAATGTTATTGCGGTAGAGTTACCTCCTAAAACCATCTTTCGATGTAGTCTTGGTACTCACCTTCCTTCACTATGTCATACAGATCCCCTTCTTCTAATTGAGAAGTTGTTTGAGTACATGATGGATCTATTAGTTTACATGTGGAGAACTCTTTAATTTTTTGTTTCTCTCCTTCAGATGTAATCCCCAATGCATCGGCTTCTTTTGCAGTCTCGCAAAGAACATATTTTTGTAGGTCTTGGGATTTTGGTTCGTCAGTTATTTCAAGAGAGTATGATAAGTTGTCAACTGTTGTCAATATCTTTTCTTCTTGAGAGATCGAGATCCCAACTGTTGCTAGGATTTGAGAAATTTATCTCATGCTAATAAGCACCTTTGAATCCATTTTGTTAGTTGATAGGTCCTTCTTCACACAATGATTAGTCTCTGGGGTTCTTACAGCACCAAAAAAAATTTATTTTTATTTTTTTATATTTTTTTCTTTACTTTAGAATCTAGGTACAAAAAATATCACACACTTGAAAAGAAAATACCTTATGACAAACATAAACACACCTAAAAAAATGAACTGAACGTAACAAATCTGAATGCAACACCTAAGCTTGCTGAAGAGATAACACACTTGCATAAGAGTAAATGGCAGGAAAGTAAACTACCTAAATTTGCAAGACACACGTACATGAAATTAAACTATGGAAAAGTAAATTATCTACGTTTGTGGAAAAAAAATACATTTAACTATGGGAAAGTAAACTATCTATGTTTGCAAAAAGTGCAAATAAGACAAGTAAATCAAACTTTGCATGAAGTAAACACATTTGTGCAAAAAAGGAACAACAAGGCTTTGGGGCGAGCCACTAAAGTGGACGCATCAGGCTATCACACTATGAAAATTACGTAGTGAAGTCGTCTTTGAGCCTTATCATTTCCCCTCCCCCTTGCTATGTAATGTAAATGCGACCTATCTACCCTTATCTACCTAGACTCCAATCCCTTTAGCACCTCCCAACAACGACGCCAAAATGTTGAGAAAAATATGCACTATTTAATTCACCACTTAATTTGTCAACCCGGGAAGGGAACTTGTGAGATGCATACACTATATGTGTAGGATTGAAGGCTTGAACTAATCTAAGCTAACTAAATATGCAAATGCATTAAAATGTAACTATATGATTTTAATCTATATGCACGACTATCATGAGTTAAATGCAAGAATTTAATCTATCTATGAAAACAGGAAATTAACTAAAAGCTTGAAAAGTAACTATAAATTCAAATTTGATCTAATATTATATTAATCTATTCTACAAAGACAGGAAATTAATCAATAACTTAGATTCAAACTAGTGTAATGCTATGTTAATCTATTCTATGGAAGGAAATTGCATATACTAATATAGAAAGTAGTCACTTGGTCCGAAAGCAATTTAACTAATGAGAGCAAAACTAATTACTTGCAACAAATTATCTAATCAATATTATAAATTGGAGACTATTCTATCTATGCATGTTAAATTCTTGTCTAAGAATGCAAGTGCAAATGATTTATGGAAAGAAATAAACTATTTAATTGCAAATTCGTAGAAAGCAAAGGAAATATTATTCTAAAGACCAAGTGTAAATAAATGCGTTGCAAAACAGTAAACTAATCAAAGCAAACTAAACTTGGAGCTTATTAATCAAATCTAAAACTTAGTACAAAACAATAACTAGAAATATATTCGATTGGTAATCAAACCTACAACAGAAAAACGAAATACTTCTACTCTACCTCTTCAACAAACTCTACCATAAACTAAAGAATCTTAACTAGTCATAAAAAGATCATGCAATTAATTTACAATTGGAAAAGTAAACTTACACTAAACTAGGTTATGTGAACTTTTTATCATCAAAATGTAAAATATTGAAAACCCATGTATCTAATACTGAAAACAATATAAAGCAAAGATATAATTACAAAACATTACAATGATACTGAAGAAAGAAATCAGAAACCACAATAAACCAAAACACAATACATAGGGTGAAAGGAGAAAAATAGGAGTAAAACTTTAATAAATGTTTTAAACAATCTAGCCTATGATCCTAAAGACAAACATAACCATTACTTAACTACCATAGTCGAAACATAATCAGAAAACTAAATAAATAGGATTAAAACAGATTGACAACATTAAAGGCTGAATGAAAGATTGTATCGCGGGCTGGAATGAAGGTCTGTATGACAGGTTGAATAGGCCGTTTGTATGACAGGCCGAACAAACCATCTGAACAGATGGTCTGAATGAGAGGATGTATACAAAAAATGATAGAAAAAGACCTAAATGACCAAATTATCAGCTGATTTCATTTACATGTAAATACAATGCATAAGGATAATAAATAAACCTATTTAATCATCGAATTTGACATTAAAATAAACTTAAACAAATTCAAGAACATAAAGAGATCATTTCATATTAATAAATTGAAATGTAAATTGCTTAAACTGATAATTTAGAATAGAAAAGAAATAGATAAAACTGAATCTAATTAATTTGATAAACAACAATCTATTTAACTAGATTGCAAATCGACTATCAATAAACTGGAAATGAGATGATTGAAAACAAAACTGAAAGCAAACTATGCACGCAGTTAACTATCTAATTCAGAAATAAAATTGCATTACAAGAATAATAAAAGAGACTGTGAATTAAACTAGCTATAGCAGAAATATGAAAGAAATAAATAAGAAAAGAAACCACTGGTTGTTGAGGCTCCCTCCTAGCAATCATATATGTGAAGCTAAGTCAATCAGTCACCCATAGAAGACAGAAACCATATATCCACAGCTGAAATAGAGATTTTTTATTAAACTGAAGAAAAGCTTTACAAAGAGTTTTTCTTTCATTCTCTTCAAAACCAAAGAGGTATTTATAAGATGATTACAATGGAGTTCAGGTCAACCACATCTTTCTAAAAATAGAGGTTCTTCAATGCTATAACAACTACCCACGAATTCAGAAAACGACCAACCATAATTTCTGGAAAAGTAGGTTTCAAAGAACCACGATTTTATCCCAAATGGTTATGAATTTGGTGAAAATTACTCGTGTTGATTGAAATGGGCATATTATGCACAAAACCCATGTTCCAGAATTTTTAATTTCTCTTCTGTTTGCCCACAAATCAAGCCCGAAAATAAATTGTCTGTTAAAAACACGTGGTCTGCATGGGCGTCTGGATGAATGTCTGGATGAGCTGTAGTTCATAAATCCGGATTCTGAGCGGATTTTATGCTGGTTTGTTGGCCACATTGACTGTTGAGTGCTGAGATGTTGGATTATGGCTGATTTCCATTGATTGGGTGTTAGATTCTTGTTGCTTTCTTCCCTCATGTGATGCATGTGTTAATCCTCCATTATGCATGCATTACTTCACAGCTTGCACATAAAAGAAAATCTATTAGTTAACAAAACCAAAGTATGAAATGACAATATATTAAATATGAAGTTTTTAAAACAAATGGTTTTAAAAGGAATACATATATGAACTCTTATCATTTGAATAACCCAATTCAAAAGGAATTATAAGCTGTTTGGCCATGTTGACATATGATTTAAATAATTAATAAATTATTAAAATTTCATATCATAATCCATTTTATGTTTTGGTTAACTTGGATATGAGTGGGTTTGAAAAAGTGATTTCAAGTTAAGAGAATTGTTTTAATATTTAATTTCTTTTTAATATTTTTATTTTATCCTTTATTTAAATTTAAACCAATGCTTAAAACTCGTCATTACTTTATTGTTTCAATTTGTATATGCAGGATCGAAAGAAATCGGGTAAACTAAACTAGTAAACTAACATGCAATCAAATCTAATTCAAAACTCAGGACCGAAAGAAGGGGCTGAATAGAGTGTATAACATCTTTTATTTGCAAAATACTACATTTAATACATAAAAATAACATATTTGTCTTATTTTACATTTATGAGATTTTAATTAATAAAACAGAGTAAAAGACAACCTTATTGAACATAGATGTATTAAATTACGGTAAATAGGTCAAAAATTAATGTAAATAAAGCCATTATAAAAGACAATTTCGAGGCCCAATAGAGATCTAGTGGTGATTTTCCCACACTGAGTTAGCTCCTAAGTCAATCCAGGCTGGTAGATTCAACTTCCTCTTTAGGAATTTGAATTCTCCTATATGTACTACCATTGTATTACATATTATTTATTGAATATGTGGATTAATACTAATTAATGGATATATGATTATTATTTCAATTATTGGTCTCATGAGTTGTTTTATTCTTCATGCATTATTGATCTGAGTTACTCAATATGCTTCTCTCTCTTCTACAATTATCCATTTGAATTATGCAGTCTTGATGATCCTATGCTTCTTTGAATTTTACATGGTACTATATTTGGTATCAATGCCAACAACAAACCTTGAAAGATTCCATTGATGCACCAGAAGCTACTAGGTTCCACATAAATACTAGAATTATTACAATGCTCCCTCTGGATTCTGTCTAGAGAATTCTATCCAAGTGTGAAGCACCTAGAGAAAGTGCACATGTCGAAGTGAAGAGTGTTTGGTCTAATTTATTCAAATTGAATTGTGTTTGCAGGTACAATTTCAACAACAAAATTTGAAAATATCAACCAACTTTGAAGCGGTACCATGACCTCTACAGATCATCTTAGAGGGATTACCATAGCTTGTTTGAAAGGCATTTCTGTTATCTAAAATGTGTTTTTGCGGAATTCAATTTGAGTCTCTGGTTTGAGAGACATGTTAAGTTGAATATCAGAGCTTTACATTGCTTGCGTTCGTCTATACCCTCTATTTTGGATTGATATTTCTAACTCCAAACGATGATATAGGTCAAGTTCCTAATATGATTTGAAATGTCTCTTCGATATCTGAAATGGGTGCTCGACGGAATTTTATTCCATTGAATGTAGAAGAAGTTGTGATTGAAAAGGAAACATGTCATCAATCGCGTTTTTGAGTTTTTATTTGACCTTACATACATGATTTGATGTACAACTTCTTGGATTCAAAGTTGTTCCTAAATTTGGAGAAGAAAATTGCAGAAACCTCTATTGTACAACTTCCATATGAATTTGATATCATTTCCTCCTCTATCACCATTCAATTATGCTAAGTCAAAATTGGAGATGGTTGCATATCTCAAGAGCCATGAGATATTGGATGTGTCTATTCGAGCTATGTCAATGCCAGATTTCGATGATGAGAAGTCTATTTGGTTCAATAATTGTGATAGAGCATATGGGCCCATGTGCTTATCCATTCCTCCAAAGATACACTATCTCATTGATGTTGTTGAATTCCCAAGTGAAATATGGTCGAGATTGGACAGAGCATTTGGTCAGTAGACTAAAGAGAATAACAAAAAGAATTGGGAGGGTGCATCTGACATCTCCTTGCAAGCTCCTCTAGTATCCATTACTTCTCCTGAAGATGAATAAATAGCATAATTTTCAACTCATTCAATTCGAATTTGTGAAAGTCTACTTGATGAGACTCCTTCTGTTATTGCTATCAAAGTTTTTGAGAAATTTGATGTCTCATGTTTTCATGTAGCTTCTCCATAAGAGGATATTCGAACCTCCATTGTTGAATACAAACTCTCTTTCTATCCTACTCAGTCATTCTCCATTGATTCCATTATCCTGAATTTTGTGCAAAGTTTTCCAGTGGTTGCTCAAGGAGATGAAGAGAAAATTGATTCGTCTCTCTCCACTCATGTTTTTGGTGTGTAAAGAAGTGATATTTTGGATGTTACATAAGAAATATCATATTTTTGGAGCGATCCATTCACCCACAAATATCTAGTGCTTCCAGTGAATTCCTTCTTGATCATTTGCACCAATACTTAGAGTTTTGTTGAAGAAGGAGAAATTTGTGCATCTTCCATATCAATGGTGCACTTGGTGCTTTTTTTCCTCATTCTCAGATCTTCTTTCACCTTATTTGGTTCGAAGTTAGAGTTTCAAGGCATCCTAGTTATGCTTGTAACTGGTCTCATTAGTTTTGGTGTGAAAAATAAAGCACCTCAAGTCTCTTTCAAATTTATTGTTTGGGATTCGATATTAGTTTCTTCTTATGAGTTTGCTGATATTATATTTTGTGAATCATTGAATATTTTGGAAGTTATATAATATTATTGATCTCAAGCATTCTCTCTCCATGGTCCTAATCCTCCTCCTCCTTCCTACTCGATCATGAGGTCATCTCCTCATAGTGCTAGAAAACATGGAGGTCTCTTGCATTCGCTTGGATGCTTGCTTCTCACATTTGGAGCTGATTTTACTTCACATGGTTTGAAGTATCAAGCATATCAAGACTCATTTGGACCTGATTCCAAGATCAAGTTGAACGAGCACTCAGTTTTTCTCTTTTGTCAGATTATCTCAGTTGCTCTACATGGTCCCATAATCTATTATGCATTTGTATATGTTCATGATCAAGTTGAGCATATTTCTCTTATTCCAAAGAATAGAATCCCTCCAGACATCTAATCACATTCACACCTACTTGCATTTGGAGCGGTTTATTTCTGGTGTATCTCATTATTCATTTTTTTGGAAGGATTTTCCCCATGAGGTTTCTTCTTTTTCCTCATTTTACATGGATAAATAATTTTTTACAATTAGATTGTAATGGGTGACCTTTGGTCTTAGTTACCAGAGCCCAAGTTTTCTAAAGTTAGGATTAAAGGGGGGTGTTGGAACTATTATTAATCCTTTCTTTGACCACATAAATCCATTTGTTTATTTCCCTATCTTAGGAGGTATTTATCACTTCATTGGTGCATAGGGACACATATAGTGGACATATACCACTTACTGAACCTACCTACATGAATTTTGGCGCTCCAGGGATCAATCCCTATAATTTACGAACCCACTCGGAGTGCCACCAGCAATGTCCAATAGTTGACTCTAGTAGGTATTCATTTATGTCAAGTTGTGCTTTGTTTCCCATCAGTTAGATCACTCCTAGTGTATCTAGCTCTATTTTCCATGATTCAAGGGAAGTAGGGCTCCTTTTTTCACCTACCCTCTTCAGTTAACTAGTTGTGAGATCCTTCAATTATACATATTTGCATTAGTGATCTCTAGTGATGATTTTCCCACACTGAGTTAGATCGTGAGTCAGTTCGGATTGGTAGATTCAAATGCCTCTTTAGGCATTCAAATTATCCTATATGTACTACCATTGTATTGCATATTAGTTACTAAACGTGTGAATTAATACTGATTAATGGATATATGAATATTATTCCAATTATTGGTCTCATGAGTTGTTTTATTCTTCATGCATTATTGATCTAAGTTACTCAATTTGCTTCTCTCTCTTCTACAATTCTCCATTTTAATTTTGTAGTCTTGATGATCCTATGCTTCATTGAATTTTACATAAGTCTCATTCTATACCCCAATATTGAAGGGGTTTTAACGTCCATCCCAAGATGTGTGTGTGTGTGTGTGCGTGTGTGTTGTTAGGGAAAATTTATGCTCTCCTTAGCATTAATATTTCACCTAGGTACTTTATAGGTTGGTCTCATGATCATAATGGTCCAATTTTGACTCAAATTGACCAAGTGAGCCACTAGATTCAAGGGATTAATCTACTAGTGATGGCATGTGAAGGTGCATTCCATGATTTTAGGGATATTTCTGGCATGTGAGGGTGTGTTTCTTGAAATTAGGGTATTTTCCCCTTATTTAGGGTCATATATTGCATGTTTGACACCCTTCGTTATTATTCTAAAAATATTCCTATCATGCATGACTTATGCATTAGATCCCCAATTTGAGGAAGCTAAGCCTCCACTTGTCATATAGGTTATTTATGAGATTGTTAACTCATATTTGAGCGATTACATGGCTAAATAAGGTCATATATGCTCTAAGTTAATCCCAACTAGGTCCTCATGCATCATAAGAGAATTCAGATTGCTTCCTTGAGTAATTCAAATTGCTATATAAAACAACATTATCCATTATTTGTATTATGGAATAAAGAATTTATTATCTTTCTTCAATATTTCATTCTCTCTCTCTCTCTCTCTCTCTCTCTCTCTTATATTTTCCTTATTAAAATTGTTGAGAGTATTGTTGTTCTTAGTTTTCTAGATCTAGTTGTGATCTCTTGCAGGTGATCAAAAGATTTTACATGGTATCAGAGCCATAGGAGCACCATCTCTATTTACATAGTATCATAGCCATGGGAGAACTAACTCTCTTTACATGGGATCATAGACATAGGAACACTAGATCTATTTACCTGGCCTCAAAGCTAGCTAGATTCTAGGATCAAAAAACTTTATTTTAATAAAGAAGAAACAATATAGAGCCATATAAGATAATATGGGTCAAACCCAACATGTTCTTATTACTCCATTCAACTGCCATGAGTGGAAGTCTAAGTCCATTTTCCTCTTGATAAGTAAGGGTATTTATACAATTACTATGTGAATGTACAAAGAACCCAATTCTACAATGGAGAAAGCAAAATGATTTAATAGGATGGATGAATAATTTGGATTTATTGTAGAAAATAGTTTTCAATTGATGTCAAAGGAGTTCAACAAATGACAAAGTAATAACTAGTAAACATGATGACACGGAAAAATCAATATAAGACAAAGGAATTACAAATTTGGATGGTAGATCAATGACAGTGGAAAGATCCACAAAGTAAGTAGTGGAAGATAACATTCCAAAGCACCAAAGAAGATTTGGACGACCCAGATCATTCAAGAAACAGATATCAATGGTCTATAATAAGACCCACAAAGTAGATATGCATGGAAAAAAACATTCCCGAACACTAAAGTGAAGCAAAGAGTTGGATGGCCCAGATCAATTGAGATACAAAGATCATTGGTCTATAATAGTCTCCACAATATGAAAGTGCAATATATTTAAATCTATGGAAATACTATTACGGAAGAGAAATTGCGGAAGTCATTTTTGAGAAGATCAATGGTTGGGAAAGAGTTTGTAAGAAATCAATGATGTGGAAGAAGTTTTTCGGAAAGGGAATTGCAGAAGTCACTTATGAGATTTTATGAAACCGCAATCCACAATATGCAATGCACATCTGATATAAGATCAATAGTCAGAAAAGAGTCCATAAGAAATTGACGATGCGGAAGAAGTTTTGTGGAAAGGAAATTGGGGAAGTCATTTTTGAGATTTTACAAATCCACAATCCGCATCTAATCTCAAATCAACCATCAGGGAAGAGTCTGCAAGCAATCAATAGTGCGGAAAGTACCTTGTGGAAAGGTAGTTGCGGAAGAACCTTTTGATAAAAATCAAAAGGTGCGTCTGTAATCCGCAACAAGCATCTGCAGAAAGGTTGCCGTGGAAAGGAAATTGTGGAAGGATTTTGTTGTGGAAATATAATTGCGGAAAAAGAAAAATTTGGAAGAAATTCTGGTGCAAAATTATCATTGTGGAGAGGCAATTTTGGAAATATTTTTTGTTATGGAAATTCATGACTTATAAATCCAAAGAGAGTTAAAGAATTATTAAAATAAAGAATTGTGTTTTCATGAAGAGGCAAGATCTAAGAATGAAAAGGCATAGCTGTGAGGAGATGCATTCATAGAAAACATGTTAGAAGGTATTTATAGACACAGTGTTGAGTGAAACAAATTGTCTCTACAATCCATATTGTAGCAGCAGCTAGAAGAGGCAGAGACCAATGACATGAATAACTATTTTTTACAGAGATTGAAGGAAAATGAGATCTAGAAGATTGAAAAAAATATATTAGGGAGACAGGGTGGTTCTAGGGAAGGCTACAGGCCTGCTAGGGGGTTGTATCCTCTTTCCATTGGTAGCTGGTAAATAGGGTGTCATAGCATCCTTTAAGTAGCAACTGATAAAACCAAGGGGTTATAGCATCCTTCCAGTAGAAGCTGGTAAATAGGGTGTAGTAACATCCTTTCAGTAGTAGCTGATAAAACCAGGGGGTCATAGCCTCCTTCCAATAGTAGTTGGTAAATAGGGTGTAGTAGCATCCTTTCAGTAGCAACTGATAAAACTAGGGGGATGTAGCCTCCCTCCTGTAGATTCTAGTAAATAGGGTGTTGTAGCATCCTGTCAGTCATAGATGAAAAAAACTATTGTAAATATAATTTTGTAGTATACAAAGAGTTGGTGTTTTTCCCAATTGGTATTCCATGATAAAATATGTGTTTTGTGTATCTTGTTGATTCTATGTTTTAATAAATAGTTAAAACTGGTTTTAATTGTTAAGAAGTCAACAATACTGATTCACCCCCACCCCTCTCTCAGTACTGTACAATATATTATAACAATTGGTATCAGAGCGGGATCCTTCACTACAGTCTAAACCACTGGAAGGAATATCCTAATTAAAACCACTATAGATCAACAAAAAGGGATTGCTTCCAACAAAGATCCAATACTTATTGAAGAAAAATATGAATAGTATAAGAATGAGAGTATACTTACAGTCATTAGGATGTGGTGTATGCCATGCAGTGATATTGGATTACATCCCACCAAAAATAATAAGGAATACATCTTAGAATGATTCGAAGAAAAATAAATCAAAATCAATGGAGTCCATACTGATGGATTACCTCAACCCATCAAAGAGAAGATAGGACAATACATCTCAAATAAGGATCTCTGGGTCAAACTAAAGAATATTTATTTAGTTAGAGAGATAGCAGCAACAAGCCCTAATGTTTCAAAAAATGAAGATGAATAATCAAATAAAGATGAAGTTTCCAAAGATGAATCGGATGGAGAGGTGGACCTAGAGGTTGAACTCATATACGCTCTTAAGGAATTTGAAAAATGTAGAAGAAGGAACAATTCATTGAAAGGACAATTGTCAAAATACCAAGAAGAGCTAAATTCAAAAGAAGAGGAAGTCAATACCCTCCAAGAAGAGTTGTACAATTCAAAACAACAAGTGATGGATAGCATGAAAGAGGCCGAGAGATTAAAACAAGAGGTTGTTGAATTCAAGGAAGAAGTGAAGAAGTTAAAAGATCAGCAGACTGTTAGTGAGAAGTTCAAGGAAAGTACTGAAGCACTTAATAAATTCATCAGCTTACAAAGATTCCCCAGGGATAAAACAAGTATTGGATATTATCAAAAACATGTCATTAAAGGATCAAGATGCATCACTCAAAAGGATGTTGAAAAATTTAAAAGTTGGGATGATGCTTCAAAAGATATATCCAGGAAAAAAAATAATCAGAAGGGAGTGAATTCCAGTCATCCAAATTCTACTCATCCTCCCATGATGAAGAATTTCAGAGGACATGCCAATGAAAAGAACCATTACAAGTAGAAAAATCAAAGATTCTCCAAATGTAAAGGAGCATTCTATGTATATTTTCATCTTTGTCATAAGTTTGGTCACACGGTCGTTGAATGTGAAATCAAAGAAGAAGATCGAGATCTGAGAAGGAAAGAAGACACTAACATCGCAAATAGAGAAATACTTATTATATGTTTCATATGTCACAATGTTGGACACTTTGCAAAACACTACAAAAGAAATACATGCAGACTATATAAGGAAACCAAAGAAAAGGTATGGAAGATAAAATCCAAAAGACAAAGAAATGAAAAACTAGTGAGCAGAATACATCATGGAAAGATGTATAGAAGAAAGGAAAACTACAAAGATTCAGAGGAAACAAAGATTCTAAGCATCAATGAAGTTTACAAAGATGATGTTAAGCATAATAGTGTTGTAGATAAGAATGGCATCCATAATGATGGAAAGAATGATGAAGATGTAAAAGAATACACCGATGGAGATGAAGATGATGAAGAATAATTTAGTGATGATGGTGGAACTGAAGTAGAATGTATTTTCTAAAATCCCTCATGACCTAGGAGAGAACCCTAAAATAAGAATTAGAGGGGATCATATACTTAGGGGGAGTAAATATCAGAAATTGAAATTAATATTGGAAAATAATAAATATGATTTGGTAAAAGACATTGAAAAATATAAAATTGTTAGAATAATCAACCCATAGTTACCTACATTAGACATTAATTTAATCATTTTTGTCTTATTACCTAGTTTCCTAGATTCCACTCTATGCTAGTTACCTTCTACATCTCCTAAAAGTCAACACATGCTAAAAATGAGTCATGGAGTGCTTGGGAAACATCCTGGAAACCCATTTTAGTATGTCTACTTTATTCTAGATTCTCCAACGTGCATATCGGATTTTTCTGTAAAGATGCCTTGTTTTATTTCTGATTTAAGGCAAAGGAAAAGCTAGACTAGTTGTAACCGCCTTGTTTTTTCCCACATCATCCTCCCTCCTTTTATCCAAAAAAAACCATGTATGAGTTTTATTTCCATCGCTCTTTAGCTTTCCCACTTGACTTAGTAAATCTGTGACCATCTACCTAGATTTGGAAACTACTTTATGCACCTATGGGGGATTTGACTAGTTTTGGTAAGACTGCTTTTTGACTATTTCGAATGGCATATTTATGCATTTGAATATTTCATGTAATTATATATTACAACAGCCTATCACTTTATAAGGTTGGATATTGTACACTTACTTAATATAGATTAGTGTTATGCTCCAATTTCAGTCTCCTTTGGTGTTAATTTTGCATGTTTGATTAGAAATTTTGTGAGTGTAATTTCTCGATCTCTTGGGTTCAATTTCCACATAGTATCAGAACATTTGTAGATCAATTTCTCTCCTTCCAAATTTTTATTACAGGTTTGACATCATTGACTGGAAGCGCATTTTGTTGACTCGAGGGCATAGTTTCTGAGCTATGGACCAATCTCAGAAGATCATCTTGACTCTATTCAATTTCTTTGAGTGGAAAGCTGAGATGGATATATTGTTTAGAGTGAAAGGTCTCTACAGGGTGACTATAGCAACTGAGGCAGAGCCCAATGCATCTGCAGAGAAAATTAAATGACACAATAGGACGGATGAGGCCTATGGTCTTTTGTGTCTGAGCATTTCAAGAGACCCCCTCTTCCATCTTGATGGATTAACATCACCTAATGAAGTGTGGGAGAAGATTCTAGAGATTTTTAGAAAGACATATGATATGAGAGGACATCAAATCGAGAATGAGCTGATCTCCTTGAGTCCCAGTAGCTTCAAATCATTGCAATTCTACTTTTCCAAGTTTAAGGCCCTTGTTTTGTAGTTGAAACAGTGTGGAATCGAAAAGAAGGAAGAGAAACTAGTTTTGGAAATACTATCTAAGCTTGGTCTTGAATATTCAGTGTTTGTTTCGACCTTCCATGCCACCAATTTGACAACTCGAGCTTGGAAGATGCCTAAGCTTGCAGAGTTCATGGAATCCCTCACACAGGATCAAGATAAGTTGGTGATGGTGGGCACTGCTGCCGCCTTTTCACACACCTGGATCATGTGGCAGAAATATTCAAGCCACTCGGTGTGTCCTTGGGGGCAAGTCTCGAGTCAAGGCTGTCACCTTGTTCTTGACTCCTCCATTTAGGATCAACTCCTAACGAAGCCAAGGGGGGTAGACCCTATTGAGTTACTAAGGATGATTTCTTAGTGTAATGATGTTGTACTGAATCAGTTATTTAGGAGTTTGAATATTTTAACTATAAGCAATCAAGATGACAAGATACGAAGATACACACAAAAGCACAAAGTTGATACACAATATATATATGAAGCAGAAAAGACCAGTGCCTTAAAAATGGAGTAAAAAAAGATCAGTGTGCTTGCATGTGTCTGGAATAAATGTTTTGCGATTGCATCTTGGTACGTTTTAAGTTAAAATTGGAGTATGAGTTGTTTAAATTAGGCTTAAGGGGGACTCCAGATATACCCGAGAGTACTTGGAGTATGTCCAAAACAAAGCCTATGCGGCTACTCACAAGGAATATGCTCTGGGCCTATGTTCGTAACGCACCCGTTAGGGTGTGACAGAGATCGGTGCCCCGAG
Organism: Pseudotsuga menziesii; assembly: GCA_001517045.1. NCBI lineage: Eukaryota > Viridiplantae > Streptophyta > Pinopsida > Pinales > Pinaceae > Pseudotsuga > Pseudotsuga menziesii. The sequence goes on from LPNX010160114.1 coordinate 663,095, forward strand.
GTCACTTTTCAGTAGGTTCCCGCTTCCTTTGGGTATTTTGCCACCGTAAAGGTTTGATCGAGGTGTTGGATTTTCACCTGATGGTTTGTTAATTGGGGAAGGTGAGTCCTAATTATGCTAGTCACCCAAGTGCTTTTGATACAGCTTGACTGATCGGACGAACCGCAGCCAAGTGCAGAGCATACACACTAGAGTCCTGTAAATTTTAATAAATTTTAAAAGATGTGTTCTTGCTTAAAAGAAAAGCCTCCAAGAACCTCTTTCGATCCAAGTGGATCTCAATCGGGGAATCAAGGAGGGGTTAATTTTAAAATTCTGATAAACAAAAGATGAGAAAATAACACAACTACACAAATGCGGTTTTTTGATTAATCCTACCACGAATCTCTTTCCCCTTGCGGGTCACTCGGGAAATCGTGGGGTAAGTATTATGATTACTTTAGAAAATAAGATATGGAATATGTGATTAACAAAAAAATCAAATATACTACCCTACTAATCAGATAAATTCTAGTAAAAGGAAATAAGCAGAAAAAGACAAAAAAGGCACCGACCCGAATCCCCCCAGGGGGGATGGGGAATGGGCTCGAAAGAGCCTATTCAAAGGATGATTTTATTATAGAGGTTACAATATCAAAGCACTTATAAAACAGAGCTTTCTTGGTCCTTATACAGGCTGAAACCAAGATATTACAGTTTATGCAAAACAATTACAAATTATGTGACGAAAGAGAGCCCCCTGGGGGGATTTGAGTGCTCCAAAAGCCACTTTGGACAGCAGCTTATTTTCTTCTCTATCAGACCTGATAAATGAAAGCGAATTAATTATAATAAAAAATTCCCCAAAGCACTTTAAGAGTGCCTTTGGGTCAGCCTACTTTATCTCAAAAAATTAATGAAATTGAACTAGTTAAACCGACGAAAATGGAACCAAGGAAAGCAAGCTTTCCTTGGGATCTTGGCCTGCTGTTTGTGCAACCAATTAATAGCACTGATATTGTAGAATATTGAAATTATTGAACAGCAAATGAAACTACCTTAACAGCAAGCTATGAATTTTTCAATAAACTACTTGCGAAACTAAGGCAATTTTAGCTAGATCTCTTGAAATTGAACTTTATGTGCACAATGAAACTAAGATATAGAAAATTGAAGGGATCTTGATAATTAGATCTATGTATGCTTTTATTTATGAGATAGATCAGATTTAAAAAGAGACCTTAAAGTAACTAGTTTGAAGGAAGTTTAATAATTTTAAAGGAGAGAAAGGGGAAGAAAGGTGCTTGTTGTTGAAGCAGATCTCCAGAGGGACCTTGGTAGAGAAGCACTGAGGGGAACGATATTAGCAATCTCTGCTGGAAATCAATGGAATCAAACCTGAACCATAGATCTTCTAGCTACGACAAATCTGTAAGCTACAACACAATTCCTGCATACAGAACTATCAGATCTGAAGATACATATGAGAAAGGGATGATACAGTATGCAAATAACCTTATTTAACATACAGGTATTAACTCATTCAAACATATGCAGCAAATAGAAAGTAAGTAAGCTTACTTACAATGATATATCCTTATGATTTAAGAAACCATTCAGGAAGACAATAATTAAGTGCAAAAAACTGGAAAAATAGCAGTTTCACCTCGATTGCAGCAAGACAATGACAATCCACACATGAAAGATACTCCACAATTGAGCCTCCAAATCTTTTCTTTATTCAACAAAATAATATCAGTACACAATTAAAATGGCAAGCCCTTCAGTCCAACTCTAACTAGCTTGGAAGAGGAGGCTGTTCCTTGATTTATACAAATTGCAGGCCATCTAGCCCAGGGGGGGCGCAATTCCTCATGGAATCAAGTGAAATCAGCTGATGGATAGTTCATCAATGCAGAA